>LR737441.1:202390-297462 GCA_902655005.2 Marronus borbonicus
CAGCATTCGAAACAAGAATAAGTAAAACATTTTCATACAGTGAGTAGTTGCTTATCCACTATCTGGGTTACTGTTTTCGTTCATATTTACAACCAACAGTGTTTTTTGTAAAAAAGGGAAGGTGAATCTTTAATGAATTCAATATGTTATCATAACATAATGCTAACGTAGCTCATGGTATTCACAGAATCACTCACTACAAAAGCAATGTGAGAGCAGAAAGCACTAACACACCAACATAATTATGAATATTCGGCGCCATACTGGTTGCTAGTTTGCAAATTAGTGATATAATCTGAAAAGCAAATAGCGGTGCGAGATAGTGAAGCATTCGAAGCAAGGCTGACGACGCCGGGTAGGCAAAAACATGCGCATTGCTTTAGCTGTGAGTAAATCCATCAATCACTTGATGACATTAACAAGGTCTTACAACGGCACTTTTAACTGCCACTTGCCAAACCGGAGAAGCTTTTATCACAACGTTACGTTCAGTACGTAAGACGTTTACGTATTCATAATATACTAAGAAAGGTTGTAAGGTTTATGCAGCTTACGCATACGTTATCTGGAAAATCTTGCCGTTCAAAAAACTAACCTTAAATGTTATTCAATAGCATTTAACGAATTAAAGGATATATATGAACACTGCCTGGAAGAAAATACGTGAAATATCATACACTATATTCCGTAGCATGTGTGTAGAATGACGGTGAGATTAACTTTCTTTTAATTTTTGGTGCGTCTTTAGCACAAGCTTGAACGCTGGAGTACCACTTGGTGACCCGTAGCAATTTTTTTTGTGAACGACATTGTTGTAGTGGTGCTCTGAAGATCAGTAACAACAATTTCTAGCAACGGTGTACTATCAAATTTCATTCCAAACCTGGACACAGCGCGATTGAAACTACAGACATAGTGTGTCCAGAGCTCAGCTTTTCAGGTGGTTTAGGGCATTCACGGAAGGCCTAGACTCAATTAGAGATGAACCTCGTGCCGGAAGACCTTGAACCGTAAGAACTAATGAAAATGTCAGAATTCGAAAAGGGTATCGTCTTAACTTTAACTTTGCGAATTAGGTATGTCTTATGCTTGCACTCTCACTTAATCTACCACAAAAACTGAAAGCTAAAGCACAATGACCAACAAAAATCAATAGTAAAGGCGCAAATTTATAGGCTAACTGGAAACCTGCGTTTTATTAGAGTTACTTGCCTGGGGTACTATAACCACTAACTTTTATTAACATATATTTTCACCGGGGTGTAGAGTAAAATGAAATTCATAAATTAAGCTTCTTCATAAACCCTTGCAACCTATTATAACTTTTTGCCAGCGACTTAATAGTGAAAAAAATCAAACTAGTACATCTTAACTACAACGTTATGCGCTCGACAATCCAACAACTAGAGGGAAACACGAAAACAAAAGATGCAAACCGCTTAGGAGTAGACTGAAGCATACAATTTCCACTTCGTGAATGTCGCGCAACCGCCAATTTAAAAGCGAACTATGGCAATTTTATACAAAACCTCCATCCCCGTCGTCGAGTTAAAGCGAAACAAGAAGCGACTTAGCAACCGGCGTGCCGAAAAAAAGGATAAGAAACGAGGACACACTTGAACTTTCCCGACAAACATACAATTCGGCAGAACTCTCCTTGGCGCCCCATATAAGCACCCTATTTGCATATCTAAGCATACGTGGCGTGGCCGATAATGTCGGGATCGTTATTCGTCGCAATTCGCGCCATTGCACTGGAAAATGTCACGGTCAACCCAGACCACAAGTATCTGTAAGGTGATTAGAGTGTTATAGTTGTTTGTATTGTGTTTTTAGAGAAAAACCGTAATAGGTTGAGGAACGGGGTATAGAAGTCTAAATCAGTTCAAGACAGCCGCAGGACAAACCAATTAAAGAGGCAAGGCGTAAGATGGCGTAGGGGTGATAAGAGTTGAACGGATGTAATATTCTCCTTATCTTGGCGTGCCCAGGTGGAATTAGGATGTGGAAGTGTTAGAAAAAGGATTCGAATTAATTTTTGGGTTGTTAAATTAGATTTGATAATACGGAAAGGCGCCAAGGAAATATAGAACTGATTTATAAAGTTACAAGGAAAAGTAGTTTTATCTCTTCAAACTGATTTACAAAATGTTTGATTTAAGTAATAAAGATGCATCTGTCAACCATATTTGCTATTACTTCCTAGGTGTAGATAATGATTGAACAGGCGATGCCTGAAACTCCTCACTTAACTATTTCAATATTTTGCTAAGATCATGATGAAGCAGGAGTAAACGCTAGAATGTAAAGATCGTAAATCTAAATTTATTAAAATGTGTTTTTTTTTAAATTCCAAGCTTTCAACACAATTAATTGTACATTGCCGTTTGGTCTAACTTATCGCTTTTTTCAAATATATATAAGGCGTCACTAAATTTATCTTCTTTTTCTTGATTTCTTGAACCTTATCAGGTATCAGATGAAGATTACAGTTATCTTGTACCCATTTTTCTACTTTCTTCTATTTCAGTTCAACAGTTCAACAGAAAGCTCATTTCTGAAACAATATATTATGGTATTGTATATGGACAAGGAAGTGCGTGCTATTCACATGTGATCATTGAATTATAATCGTTTTCATGGTAATCGTAAACAAATAGTGCAAATTAATAATCAGTATTCGATATAAGGAGTTATAACATTAGGTGTTCGGCAAGGTAGCATTTTGGGACCTACACATTTCTTAACGTTTAGTAATGATTTTATGTACTTCTTGGACTCCACAATCTTAAACGTTACTCTCGACGCTGACTGTAGATAGTGACTCATAAATCGTCACTATCTACAGGTAAAATTATGGTTAGCCAAAAATTTACTAGTCATTAATAAAGAGAAAACCAAGCTTTCACTTGATAAAGATAAAATTATTCTATCAAACAATTTAAAAGTTTTGTGAATTACCTTGATGAAAATTTTGGCTGGCCTTCTCATATTGGTAATTTATCTAATTAATTGTCTAAAGTTTGCTCTGCTTTGTATCAACTTAAAACGTAACCCCTGTAATCAGCAAGTCAAACTGCATGAGGAACCATCATCAAAATAAATATTTTAAAACATTTTTGAAATCGTCAAATCCCGAATTTCCAAAGGATGATTAGAAATGTTTTTAATCATTTTCTTACGCCTCTCCAACTAATAACTTCATTTATAGTTCTCGATACGTTGAATCCATTAAACGTTACCCCGATTTTCTATCTCTTACGGTAACGATCTATAAGTTTTAGAATGTTGGGAAACTTTGATACCTATCTTTAGCCCTTTTCGGTGTGTAATTCGAAAAATAAACGAGATATGTAAATGAGGAAGGCGGGAATATATTCTCCGAGACCGATTTTACTCAAAAGCATGTAAATGAAGCCTTTGTATTGCGCTGAAGAATCCTCAAGGGATTACATTTAAATCTGGTACCGATCTGGAACCGAAGATAGGTAACATATATCTACTACCGGTCTCGTATTATCAAGGCACTTATAGCCAATTACCTTGAACACTATTGCTCCATAGCTTTTTATATAAATAATGCTATTTCTTTATCTTACTCCTCGCTCTTTTGTTGGCTCGTCTATATTTTGTGCGTTTAGCTTGCTTGCATATCCAGTCTCACTCTCCCAGTTGCCAAGCTAGAGTTTCTAATTAACCTGTATAAATTTGACATTGTCGCCGTTACTAAAAAGTGGCTTGGTGATCACATCGATACTAGTTTGGTTAACATGCACGGCTTTAACTTTATTAGAAAGGATATAGGTTCCCGAAGCGGAGGCTTGAGCTTGTATATTAGATCAAGCTTGAAATTTGCAATCGAACGAGTAACGCGATCGAACAATTATATCGAATAATTATAAACCACTCATTATTGTAGGAGTTTGCTGCATTTGTTCCTCCCTTACTGATAATGTAGAGATACAAATACTGAGTTACTAAAAGTAAAAAAAAAATGTATCGACAACTCACCTGTTAGAGTTTGTGGAGTCATTTAACTTGGTATGTACAACTGGTGGATCTGCCCACTCATGTTATTGCTGTATCCTCCAATAATTCATCAAATTTTTATTGCTAATGAATGGCTCATATGTCGATCGGGCGTCATTAGTACGGATTTATCGGACCATGAGATAATATGTTGTGAAATTTCAATGGAGGGTTCTCCCTTCCTCTCTGGGTTATATATCTTTAGGGATATAACGATTTCACCGGAACTCTGGTGCCGTTTCATTACATATTCAGGCTTCAAGACGTTAATAATAGGTTACGTTTTTTCAACGAACCACTGATGACTATCTTGAGTTTGCATGCGCCTGTCATCTTGGAGGTTTCAATAAGCCACCTGCTCCTTGGTTGACCGATAATTTGAGGTTCTTGATGAATTTAAGAGAGATACCAAATTGAGATATCGGTGGAGTCGGTCGGCTGCTCATTGGAACTATTTTAAATCTTTAAGGAATCTGTTTAACTCCTTCCTAAAGAGTGAGAGAGAGAGGCTTGCTTTGAATATCTACCACTAAATAATACAATTCACTTTTCACACATTTAGACTCTTTAAATCTAATCTTAAAACCTAAGATAGACATTCTCGACCATTTACGTAATGTTGAGTCGATTAGTTGCTATTTTGCGAACGGAGCCTTTTGTGTTGGTTCTACTACTGGCTCTCCCACTATCGGATATGCAACCTCCTGTTTCTCTAACGCACAGATTGCTACTCTCAACCAGTTGAAGAATATAATGTGTGTCTTACTGAAAATGTAATCCCACAAACCTGGACGTATGCATTAATCATTCTCGTACCTAAAGCTAGCTCGCCTACTGATTATAAGAATCTCGGACCCATAAACCTCCTTCGTGCGTTTTCCAAAATCCCAGAAAAAAATCGATAAAAGAACAATGTCTTGCCGACTTGTCAGTTTGTCTGTCGGAAGGGGTACAGCTTTTCTTTCTATGTACCAATGATATCGGCCAACACATAAGCTTTTGTAATATCCATATATATACGAATGATATTCAGATGTATCTTTAGTCTTTCGCTAAATACAATCGTCTACCTCTATCAATGAAAAGCCTTTCGTTGAATCTGTAGCTACAAACATTTATGCGGGCACTTGTTTGTGATCGTAACTAGATGAACGTATCAGTTTTTATTAGTTTTGGTTAAGTATTATTCTTATAAGATTCGTTGAATTAATTTGAGCACATTCTCTTACAGTTCTATGGTTAGAGTTGGGCACTATCTATTTTAGTTTCCTGTGGTTACAAGGGCTTGGATGTAAAAGCGATTAAACACTGAACTTCGCCCTACGGTTGCTAAGCTTATATTTCTTCTGTTCTTGTACCAGTTGGATTGGCATCCTGTAGTAGTAACTCATTAATATTACTAATTTATTGCTTGAATCAAAGGAAAACTAGCAAATAATATTCCAAAAAGTGTTTACCTTATAAGTTGAATCTGTTATTGCTAGTATAAAAAAGAAGGCTGTTGTCTGTTATCTATTTCCATGCGTGAATGAAAGAAAACTTAATTTTTACTGTTTTCAAAAAGTATGTTACTGAACATTTATCAGAGTCGAACATTTGAATACGCCATAAATGCATTTGATCCGAATCCATAGAAAATAACGCGATTGCCCATTGCCGTCCCTTCAGTTGGTTGGTCACAGAAGCCGAAGCAAGAACCAGTTAACTATCCATTTAGCTATCTGACGAACTTTTTCGTTATTTCAAAGCTTGCAATAGATCATAACAATCGCCAAAAAGGTGGATAAAAGCTTATAGTAGGCATTACATTCCTCAATTTTCGCAGACAGTATACACTAGTCGATTAGTGTGGTAGATAAAATCTACCACAACTTTGCGAACTGTATATAACTAGAATTCCCCTAAATAACCCTCCAGTTCTACCCCTAAAACGATACATTCGACCCAGAATATGTATTCATACATACATATCTACTTTCATACCAAAAGACGTTGTAGCTCCGATTTCTGCAAATATTGCACTTCCAATAATGCACCGCTGTTACCTCTCCTACTCCTAGTTTTCATAGCTTTTTCTCTTCTCCCTACATACTCCAACCGTTCTCCAGCTTTCTACAAATTGCAAGGCAAGCTAGCATAGAGCGCGAGGCAAGGTCTGTTACCGGACGAGATTTATGAAGTAGTTAACCGAGGCTGACGCCTGATCCCACGAACGACAAACTTCTAAATTAAATTAGATGGATTATAGAAAATTGAATTCTGCAAACACATACCTGTTTATCCAGTTTTTGTAGACTCTACTAAAATTTTGCCAATTCCAGAGATATTCCTCTAATTGAGATGTACCTGACGCACCCGATGTATTAACATGGGATCCTATACGGTTTTAGAAGCATACTAAACCGTTCGACCACCGAATTATTGTTATATTTTCAATTCGATTACATTGCATAGAAAGAAGCGGCAAGTATTGTCGCCAGACGCGTAGCTGTTGTTTAAAAAATCAACATACATCAACTACTATTTTGAAGCAAACATCTCAAGCTGTATTGATTGATTAGCTCCGCATAAAGTTCTGAGAGTTGTTAGAATCTCTAGTAAATTTGACAAAATGGAGAATCTCGTAGAGTTGGCAAACTTCTCTCTATTACTCTTATGTACATAATACATTTTCCCCAAACAATCCGACAAGTTCGCAGCATCGTTCCTCTAATTGAGTATTGTAACAAACTTTATTGCCTTCTTTTATCTTGTCTCCGATGTAAATGACGATAAAAATCTCGCTCTTCTGAATAAAATAGAAGCAGAATTTCGTGTATTCGCTTACAACGCCCGCTTTGAGAATAAAATAAAAGTAAGCTGGCAGACTATTTAGGTCTTGCCTCCTTTATGAGTATTTTTGTTTGTTCTTCTTTTAAGAGCCGATGTAAAATAACAGACAACGTGAAAACTTTTCATATAATCTCTGGCTGTCATTTAGTCCATTTATATAAGGTATTCCCTCATTACTTTAAACAATCCAAATGTGATTTTATTAGAATCTGGTCTTACAGGCCGCTTAAAGCAAGAAATAGTCGAAACATCGAATCTTGAGAATTACGATTAAGGAAAATCTAATTAATTATATCCAGGGTGTAATACACCTTTCGGCTCCGTGGGATAAATCGATAACTAATCAGAGGATATTGCTGCTCTTCGCTAACAGTGAGTGGTTTCGATAGCCGCCGTTCGTGTTCTTTGTCAAACGGTATTAAGGGAGAACTCGTGAGATAGTGAGTTGCAAGGTTATTTGAATCATCAACCTTTGTGAATGAGATGGAAGTGATTTGGTTAATTTAAAGTGAAATGAATAAGACGTGTTCAGGTTCCCCAAGTTGCGGTGTTCGATATGGAGCTTTCGGGGTAATAGGCTGAAGCATGCTTAATAATCTTAAAACGCAAGGTTTTGGTTAAAATTTACTTTTTGAACTTTCTAACAAATTAGATATAATGTACATGTAGTACTTCTAATGTATTTTTGGTTAACAAATCGCTTATAATAACCTTATACCAACCTACTATAATATGTTAAAACAACTCTTTTGTGAAGCAGTTCAGTTGATGAGAGTTTGTAACTTCATTTTGTGCGAGGTAAAATTAGTAGGATAGTTTTTATTTTGAATAATCTAATTTAGTTAAAAATTATTCCCTTCATATAAAAAGCAACATTATATTTTACAGGTTCACCGCATTTTTAACATAAAACCAGACAATTGATACGGAGTTTATTTGTTGATAACACAAGGTCCTAGTTATAGGACGTTAGAAAGTTATAGTACTGTAATCGAGAATGTCATATAGTAGAAATGTCTTTCGGGTGTTGTCGCGTACTTGATGTTTGACTTGATGTTTTGCTGCTCATGCTCATCATGCTGTCAGCTTCTTCAGAAGATTTCTAAAGACTGTATATGTCATATGTCTCCGTTTCAGCGGTTCAACTATACATGAATCCTACAACTTTGATGAAGAAGATATATCATTGGTAAATTTTTATAAACGTAAAAAAGAATCCATCGATGTTCGTCGCGGAATAGTAACAATGTACATTATGACTTAGCCAACGAGTTTGATGGCAATGTTATTGAAGATTATGATCAAGGAAGTGAGAATGAAAGTTCTATCAGCTTATTTTATAATTTTTTCTATAGGTTGTTGATACAGAAAACCAATGAACTATCAGATGACATCAAATAAAATTGGCACAATAGTTACAGTGGAGGGAATGAAGGCATTCCCTTGAGTTTTAATAATCACCGTAACAGCAGCTGTGTATATTCCAATGCAGTTAAAGTGAACCCTATACGACAAGCACAAGTATAACATGTACCGATCAGACTGTCTAATTAAAGTTGTTTTAATCTATATCGACCTCTACGGTAGAGGCAAGTTAGTAATCCCCCATGTTCTACAAAAGTAGGAGACTTCGACTAGTAGAATCACACCAAAGATAATAATTAATAACGATAATTTCAATTACAGCTACCACCTTCCACAAAGGTGGTAGGCGTACGACGGGTCTTAATACAGCGAAACATGGATCTAAACATAGCAAGTTAGTAATGCTCCACATTCTACGAGGAGCAGAAAATAAAGCAGAAAGATAATAATTAATAACGATAACTTCAATTACTACCTTCCACAGAAGCGATAGGTATTCGATGTATTTAGGTATGCGTTCATAACGCGTGGCAAATTCGCATAATGGTATCGTATAATGGTAACTTAGATTATTTAACATTCTGTAGATGTATTACTCAATCAATCCTGCGAACGAACTATAAAGTTGCGAAATCCTAGAAAACACTTTTCCTCACAGCTCGAAGCGGGCGCTTATCACCTCAATCTCTAAGAAAAACAATGTATAAAACATCAAAGATTTAAGACCGATTAGTATGCTACCAACCAAGATATTCGAATAGATCTTAGAACGTCAAATTCAGAGGTTTATCACCGACTGTGAAGCAGCAATTCTTGTCCTCCTTAATTTTACAAAAGTTTCTGATGCAATTAATCATGAAGGTCCAAAAAGCGGCAGGTTTTGGGGATGACGCGCTGTGCACAGTTCTATTTCCTGTCTGGTAGATCGCAGTTTTTGGAGCTGAGTGGCATACCTTCGTCACCGTTGTCAGTTTCGCCGGGTGTCCCACAAGGTCCAATTTTAAGCCGAATTTTATTTTCGATCTATACTTCAACATCTTCGTTACACAAGAACTCATTTTTACGCGGACGATTGTCGATTATATTACTCTTTTAAACCAACAGACTGTAGCGAGGCTGTTTCAGAACTGTGTTTCCAGAACCTGACATTCTATCATCTCAAAGTGTCCGCCTTATTTACACAACAAAATCAAATTCAGCGCGGACGTTCGTAACATTCGTGACCTAATATCGCTAGCTTCCCACAACGCTATCTTATTCCAGAAATCATTATTATCCTACGCCACTCGAAAACTTAGTCAAGAAAAAATATTGAGTCGAGATTAAGCAGGTTGAATCAATCGATAGTTCCGATGAATAAGGAGTTGAAATGTTATCAATGCCGTATGAAAATAACAATTAAGTGATGTGTGCGCTGTTTCCTTAAATACTATACAAAGTAATCCCGCAAAATCCTAAGGTTCTACATAAAGGACCATTATTTTCCTTTCTATTCTCTCATAATTATAGCTGATTTTGTTTTAACACTTTATGAACTTATTTGCAAAAATAAATTGCTATTTGGTTTTTCAATATTTTTCAATGTTCAGGAATAATTAGGTACTCTATGAGGAATCCACGCGGCAAAATTTGCAATTTTTTTAAGATAAAGTGTCATGTCCCAATGTTTCTAGATTTAACAGATGCAAGAGGAACAATAATTGAATTTTACTGAACATTAAGCTGTATTTGCTCTTTACCACATTAATATTGAATGTGCAAAAAATATTTCTAACACCTAAATCTCCGTCCACCCAGTAACTCTAGGCATAAACACTGCTAATAACACAAACAACCTATCCTCTATCATTTTTGACAGTTACAAATAAAAATAAATAATCCAAAAGATAAGCTTGATTCACTCACATCTGAAGAAAGGAAGGAAGCAAATCATTACACAAGTGCAAAAATGTTTTACCATATTTTTTCCAAGCAATGCACGTTTATCTCGGATGTTATTAAAAGCACGAACACGGTGCAAACTTGGGAGAAAGGCCATAAAAGTTGCCAGACAGCACAGTTTTCGGTTTATTTATGAAAGTTGGCTTGTACGGCAGTATACATAAAAGCTGCAGCGCACCATTTTTATATGCGCAAAGTATTTAGATCTTTCGTTTTATGTTACGCTTAATGTTTTATGGATTGGAGGCGGTTTTAGGATAGCTGATTTAGTTGAAGCAAGCGTAATTTTTACGACGCAAAATATAAAACATAAACGTTTATTGTGTAATGAGGAAACTTTTAGGAAAGCTTTACCATGCTAATATGTTTGGCTTCGTCGGTAAATTATGAAAATTCGTTCGAAATTTCCTTCGGATTTCTGACGTAATTAAATATCTGAAAAAGCTCGTCCTGGTGAGGAATCGAAACTTACACCTCCCGCTTGCCGTACAAACGTGCTAACCAATACACAACGGGGACCTCATGTCAAAAACTTTCGCTTTTTAATACTTATTGTTAGTTCTTTTATTTATCTGCAAATGTAATATTTCCACGTACATTATTTACCCTATATACCAATGTAACCTTTCAATGAGTGAAGCCCAAATAGTTAAATAATAAATTAGATTTATGGCGCTCTTTAACCGATAAGCTATGCACTTTGGGGTAGGGAAAGAATAATAAAATAAATTGTAAACTAAGAGGCACACCACTACGATTTTATTTAAAGACGTCTTAGACTTAATAAACCCGGGAAAAGATATCAATAATTGTAATAAAGGTAGGTATACACCGCCATTTACACAAACATTCAACAAAATATGAAATAAATAAGATATAGATAAAATCATGAAGATATACTTTGGGTTTGAGACGAAAAGCTTTGCCTTTTGCTTGCAACATAATTACATAAGCACCGTCCATCTAAAAAGTTGCATAAAGAAAGAAAGAAATTAGCAAAATCATGTTTTGAGAAAACAAAGCTATTCGACATTTACTAGAAATGATTTGCTGCTGTGATAGTGCCGTGAGGCTTAATAAACGCTGGTTTCAGTTTTGCTAACTGTTCAGGTGTTGATATTCGGATACCATTATCTTTATCAATAGTCTTGTCAATTACACTAATTCTATAATCAACAAAATATCAAATATTTGCATATGTTAAATAAGAATTCCTTTAACTTTTATGTAGAAATCTATATATATAGACTAAAATACAAACAAATGGATGGGCTAAGTTTATATATATAGCATGTACCATAAAAGAAAAGTTTCATTGATTATGTAAAGTATGTATCAAGGAAAACTCGGTTTCTGTGCATATATAAGGGAAAATTCTTATAAACACAAATATTGTTAGATTAATAGAAATGGTTGGCCCAAATGTTCTTTACAATGAAAAAAAGCTTGTTAAGAATACGTAAATGCACTTCAAGTGGCTTAAACGATCAAAATAAAGATATTAATGTTAATAAAACACTGAAAAAACAATTAATTTATCAAGCCAAAAATTAAATAATATAAAATTATGAAATAAAACGAAAACAAAAAGTTGAATCTATCAAATTAGAAATTGTAATACGCTTAATTGGAAGGTAGGTTGTGTAAAGTGGCAGAAATCTTTAAGTACTTGGAATGGCTGGGGTTCCAAGCAATGTTGCGGATAATCAATCTAGGTGCATGTGCTTGTTGCGCCGTCCAACACCAAATACAACTGATACGATACCATTTAGAGGTCATAGAGTACACATTTTTAAATTATCCCAAAATAAATTGACTAGGTATAAGTTGCTTAGTAACAACTGACCAAATATAAATTAATCCAGAATAGATTAACCAGGTATGAATCGCAAAGTGACCCAGTACAAATTGACCAATTATAAAATGCAGGAAAGAAAAGAACAAAAGAAAATAGGAACCTAATAGAAGAAAAGAAGCTACATGCTACGTGGATGCTGCTGCATTTAATAAAAAAAAATCCTTGGCGGTAAAATCCTGGAAAATCCTAATGTACACTCTTGCACTGGCAGTAACCAAATGTATTCAAAAATGTCACGAATACCCAAAAATTTTAAGGAAGATACCAAATACGTTCAATATCCCAACTTGTACTTATACTGGAAACTCTCTCAATTAGAATTACAAAGAATGACTCTAACCAAAGCAAATGATTAACCAGAATTGCTAATCTAAGAATGCTAAGAAAAAAGAGATAACAATATACAATGATTCTAATAATGAATTTTTTACTATTTTTTTTTATGTGACCAGTTTCAAGCAGAGCCCTTCTTCAAACCTAGAATATACAGTAAAAAGCGACAATAATTTTTACATAACATATTACATTTTCAAATTATACAAATTTAATAATAAGATATATGAAGAATAGATTTAATTGATCTTGTAAAATTTTGAAGTTTATTATTAATAAAATTTCCAAAAATTATTTACTTGCAACATAGTGTGGACATATGCGCGTGGAACTGGTTTGGTCTCCTTCCTGTTATATATGGACGTGTGTACGTAAACAGCACGAATGTAAGGCAAAAAGCGACACTATACTGTAAATACTTAAGTATTCGTATGAAAATTAAATTAATTTTGTCATTAAAGCAATTAGCTTAATAACCAAATTAACTTATATTTCAAACCAATATTTCAGTATTTACAATATTAATGTCGAACTGTTCTGGTTGCATTCACGCATCTATACATAGCCAAAAGGAAACCATGTCTGACAATCACTAGCTCCACGCACCATTAATTAATTGTTATACAACAATAAACTTTACAACATTATTTTAAAATCTGCTTCATATATCACAAACTATTAAATTTTTAATGTAAGTAATGATTTTAATATGTAAACATGTTATAAAAAAAATCTTAGTCCTGAAGGAGAGCTCTGCCTGAAACCAGTCGCATAAAAAAAATTTTGAAAAATTCAGATTAATTAATTTTTATTTTTAACTTGAATACCTAATTGTGGACATAACTTGTAATATTAAAATAATTCTAAAATTATATTGATAAGAACTTAAGCCAACCGAACACAAACCGAATCGAACCGATATTCAATGTGAATTAAAATATTTAGTTTCAACCATTACACCAAATACACTAATTTATTAATTTCTTTTGAATAATCGACGGTGACTCTGTGAGAGGTATTCATATCAAAGGAATAATAAAACAGATCCTTGTTCTCACAACATTTTTATACATTAAATAGCCAATAAAGTACGACCGGTTCGTGCTTAGCAGCACATCTTCAGTAGCACATAAAAAATGTCAAAATTTGAAATTAATTAAATTCTTAAGTTTATTTCCTAAGTGCACTACTAAGTCTGGGAAACCTCCTTCACAGCCCGAGATATGTATAATGTATAAGGGGGCAGACAAAGACAGCATTTTAAAATGAAGATCGGAGTTATAATGAATTATGAAAATTTGCAATTTCCTTAGAATTAGAAATAGAAACACCTGCTTTAGCAAGCAGGAGGTATCAGATTGGACTCCTTACCGGGACGAGATTTTTTCAGATATTAAATTATGTCGGAAATACCAAGGAAATTACGAATTTGCATTCTGTTGTTAGCCTTGTTTGGTTTCACAAATACATAAGACAAAGTCTATTGAAATTATTTGCTTCTTTGACAGTATTATAGGCACTATACTGTATTAAATAAGGTGGCACTCACCGTACCACGTTCAATTTCCAATGTTAATGTACCCAAACCATCCCTTACTATCCAATACAATCACACATCAACGATAATTCCATCTCCAAGGTCGCCAACCTTGATCCACATACCAGCAAAGGTGCAAAAAGTAACCTACAATTCCTATTTTCCTATTTTAGATTTTATTATTAGAACTTATTATAATATAATAATCGAAAATCGAGCCTCACGAAATACTCCCTCCGAAGACTTCCTTCGTACCATTGGCATAAATATTCAAATTTATCAATCGTTTCGCTCGTAGTGGTCGTTGCATGACAAGCAAAGAGGGTGGATCGTTAAAACTACAATAACTTCTGCGAGTTTTTTCTACTTTTATATGCGGAAAAAAAGAAAAAGTTTTAATGGCCGCGTTCGCTTGGTGTACGTCCAATGGTGGTTTCTCCCCGCAGATAGAGAAGCAAGATTATCCTATTCGAAGGGAAAATAGCGAGATAACAATGATTAAGGTTGATTTTGGTAAAATTCTAAAATGTCGACTACTCAATATCAAAATAGGATATTTTTTAAATGATACTATTTGATTACAAAACACAGTTTTACGATCAATTATCTATACCAAACCCATTTGCAAGCCAACTCTTACAACAAATACCTACCTTCTTGTTGATCATATCATTGTTTCATTTTACACTCTCACTAAATACACAAAGAAACATAGCTACATGCATTCTTCAAGGAGTACTTACTTCGCTGTCGTTGCTGTGGAGCTTGAGGATGTAGCCGGGTAAGAGATCCTTCCTCTTGTTGACATCTTCCAGAGCGAGCTCGGCTGCGGGCATGCAAGCCTGCCCGCCCTGCCAGCCACCCTGACCGCGGATGGGAAAAATACCGCCGATATGCAGCACATGACTAGAGCCCTCATGGGGTAGGACACCGCCGAAACAATAGAATAGCACTGCTCCAATCCATACCGGCCAGTACTGGAAAAAATAGTAGAATTGAAAGAAGATGAATAGTTGAAAGAGCGCGAAAAAATTATAAGCGGTAAATCTTCAAGTGGTTGTTACACTTGTGGAGAGAGGGTCACCGGGGATATTGGAACGTTAAGATTGCCACAGCTAGCCTTAAAATGTTTTATGTTAACATAGTGGCGTACTTCGTATCTTATGTGTAAGGGATATTTTTGGTTGATTCTATACCTCCTTAGAAATTCATTTAAAGAATGAATATCTTACTTTTGGTTCTTTTTTGCGGGATATATCTTCTTTTGCTTTAAATTTAATTTAACGAAAGTAGACTTCTATCGGTACAATGAATTCTATAAATAAATAGTTCGTCGAATGCGAGGAAATGTTATTCCATTTTAACTGATAAAGAAGTATTAATAAAAAATGTAATTTTTTCTAGACCAACCTGTATTCAGCGCAAAACATAATCAAGAAAATGGAAGAAGTACAATTACATTCTGCACCAATCCATGTTTATGTTTCCCTATGTGGTTTCTACAATAATCCAGATTAATCAAAATTTATTACAATTGTCAATAAAGTTAGTGTACCTAAAAAATTATCAAATTAGCGACTAATAAGAAATGAAACGGATGATAAGTTGCCAAAGTATAAAAAGTACACTGTAGACCATTTGTTTTACATAAAAATGAAATATTCTAAAGATTATATGGTAGATGTAATTTTCATACTGCACGAAGCAGGGAGGAATCTTTTGTTTACAAGTAGAATTTACAGTGAAAGATATCCAAACAGGATCATCTTGTGTTTCATCGGACAACTCAGATGTCGATTGTTATCCAAATTTGTATTGTACATAAAGTACAACAGAATATAAAAAATATACAGGATGTTTCATTTGAAATTTGAAGGTTGTCAAGGAAGTCAGATTAACAAGTCGGTATTTCCATGTTAGTCCTGATAATCAGTTACCTACAAGTCCCGAATTTCATAGCGTGCCTCGAATATTATTGAAGATATTCAGGTATTTCAAGAATTTTGCCCATGATTGTATAGAAATTCATACGACTAAGAGCTTACTAAAATGTCCTAAACGTATAAATTATAACCACATAGCCGAGATAGCTGAATTCGTGTAAAACGATATGCTCGAATAAAAGTATTATCCAAACTGCTTATTTATGTATTTAAGCCTACAAAAGATCTCCGCCATTGCGCCCAGACATAGATATGCATGTACATACGTACGTGGAGTAGCTCCACGAATCTCATTCGCTTCCAGGAAATTTGTGGCGGTTGTTCGTCAGATGAAATAAGTGTAAGGGGTGTAGGATGCGAGAAACGGCGGGCAAAGAGGCTTTTGTTAACGAGTTCTTTATATAAGCAACGTAATGCTGCCGTATGTACGATAGAAGTTTCTCGGGCACCTAACGGAGACGACAACGTCTCTCTGGAGATACGAAAATTTCTCAATTTTCTCCACTCTTTGTCGATATACGCTCACCTCGTATCGTATCCTATGGTCTAGGGCGTTGTAGCTTGGTACATACTGCCTTGGCTGAAGGTATGTGTACAATATACGACGAGACGCTTACTTTTTTACGTCCTTTTCCTTTAGTCCCGTATATCGTTCAGAAAGCTTTTAAGATGTTATTGTCATTCGAAAACGTACGCCGGTTGACAGCAGCAGTTTTTGAGCGGAAAACAAACGAAATATATCGATGCAGTTTGCAAATATTAAAGATATTGAATCCACTATAAGTGAAATGACAGTTCGATTAGAACATTGAAGTACCTATCTACGCTCGAATTGGCGAATAGATTCAATATCAACGCCACATTGACGCAAGATTGAAAAGCCCCATTCAAAGCCTCGCAATCGTAAGCTATTATGCAACATTTGTAGTGAACACAACCGTCAATATCTCTTAAGGGATTTTTCAGAAATATTTTTTCCTATGGCGAATAGATATGTGTAATTTATTAAAAGATAAGATTTGTTGTTGGTTGTTTTTTCATTGCTCGATTCTTTGATTCAAGGATTTCTAAACGCAGCTTTATTTTACTCGAATTATTAAAAAAAAACGCATTTGGATTGGTCGAACACTTCGATTAAAGTGTTTTTAATACATTGTTCGAATAATTCTTTTACCTCTATTACTGCTATTACCGCTAATTTAAACGTTGTATTTCTGTTGCCTTTTCTAATAAAACCAACTACAATATTACCGATATTTTTCAATTTATAGAGCTAGTAAAATATGTTAAACTTCCACCTGACTTCGTCCTGGTTTCCATGGACGTTATACCCCTTTTCAGGGATACCTCTGGACTTAATCGCATCTATAATAGAAGATAATTGTAGATATTTACAGAAACATACAACTATTACTAAAGATGAGCTTTCAAAACTCTTGACCTTTTAGCTTTTACTTTTAATAACAGCAGTATCCGTACCAGCCCCATGTACTTGATTGTATGGTCATGGATCAATTATTGGATCATTTTATTAAATTACTTCCATATCAACCATTTTTTTAATATGTCGATGATCTCATCATTTTCATGAATCTATTTAATTTACTGTTGGATGTAGACTGCTGTGTTTCACTTTTGAAACAACAAGCCTAACTATAGATTGGTATACGAAACCAACTTATTTCTGACAGATAAATTAATTCCCATTCTAACCACCCTCGTAAAGAACACACTCAAGGTAATTAAGAATAGAATTTCAAAGATATCAGATCCGAAATTTTACTGTAATAAAGACTTTGTATGGTAACGGTTACTGATAAACCAAACTCGGGGGTTTGGTTTATCAGATCTTGTATAACAGCAACTGCGTCAGTTCTGTTGTCATTGATAACAGACCTCCTCTATCTCCATTTATTCCATCCATCACACCACTAATTTCTGATTGTTTTGAACTCACCGGTCACTCTGAGCAAATACAACTTACGTATATTAAGCAGACTGTTTTCTAAACGTTGTTAAAGAGCGCAGTAAAATTAATATGTTTGTCACTAATTTATAAGCGCATTAAATTATATCTTTAAGTAGATATGGGTATCTTGTTTGTTGTATGTATCTAGCAGCAAGCGCTAAATAAATACTACTGCTACTATCTGACCCTGTTCACATTACGAAGCAATCTATATAGGATGAACATCACTATACCAGAAAAAAATTAGACAACACAGAAACAATTGCAACCATTTACCTGAGAATAGTGGTAAATCAATATTAACTGACCACTGCAAAATTACCGGGTATCGTTTTAATTTTAGTGAATTATCTAAATCAAATTGGGAACCACCAATACTAGCAATGATTCGAATAGATTCAAAACTTAAATTACAAAAAGAAGTAAGATAACACCAGCCGTTCAATTACCAACCTACGCCACGTCGTTCTTTTGCTCGTTGCCAAGCCACAGTTAGTTTCTAAAGTCAAAAACTCAGTTCAAATTCATCCTACGTCATTTGGCATAAAACGTTTTAGTTCAAATTAAACTGTAAAAGAAACTTCTTGTACTGCAGCAATGTGATCTTATTCATTCTCCCATCCAATATACTTTTTATAGAACTATGCACTGCATTGAATCCAGCCTTCTGCAAAATTTACTGCACCAATGGCCGCGCATATCTCATGTTCAGTATTACCTTCCTCTCCATCCAACAGGTCCACATTGGGTCATGCAGATGATGATACATTAAACCGTTCACAAACGTCTCCATTCTTCTTTCTACTTTACGGCATTTTTTAAAATAAATCAGCTAATGGATATATGCATAAGTAAAAATACCTTCAATAAAAACTTCGTAGATTATGCTTTGTGTTACGAATGGCAGTATAGATAAGACTGATAACATGTCTTACTCAGTAAAGAAAGTACAGAGCCCCTGTTTGTACCATGTAGTACCCACATGTCCCACCTTCCCCTAAACCTTGAAGCATTCAAAAAGAAAATTAAATTTGCAGCTCCAGTGTAGCAACAACAATGTAACACTTAAAAACACGTAAAAGGAAAAAACATAACTTCCCTTTATTTTAACTATGGAATAAAACCGTAACGATAAACTTTAAAACTATCGCGGAGTTGTAGTACTTACTTATTCAATATCATCTGAATGCCTTTCTACTTTCCTATTATTCATTTATAACTATCCCTCGCTTTCGTTACGCAAATAAAGCCGCCTGACCCCAGCGAGCTCTCAAATTCGAAATGGTAGAGTTATAACGCGGATAACAAAGTATACAGAATGCGATACTCCGGACTAGGAACGAATGAACAGTAACTTTTAAAAATTTACGATTTTACTGTTGGTATTAAATTTTCTAAGGACACCATAAAATGACGAACAATAAAACTCAGTCTCTGTTTCCGGCTAGATACGGAAAGGGTATGCAATAAGTTGATTTGGGCTTTATTTGTTCCTAAAGTCATTCGGGAAGTAGTAGCATGTGCAGGTTGGATATTTCCGGATTTTGTTTGCTAGTTTAGACTTTCCCACATATCATTATACAACATCTTTTTTTATTAATTTGCCCATCTAATCTAACGTAAATTTCAAAAAAAAAGAACAGAATAATTTATTGGCGCTTGAGTTGCTTGAAAAGCAAATGGAGTACGTCAAATACATATTGCAAAAATAGCAACCATTCGCTCCCATATATCACCGGCTATTTGTAAATTCGTCCACTAATTAATCAATATTCCGACAAATTGTAACAATTGCCTTCAATTAGATATTTCTTTAAATTGTGTTTAAAAATTGGGACACAATGGAGGACCCTATGGTGGATAAGATTCTATCAAAAATCCTGGAACGTGCAATAATTGCTGATGTTTCATAGTAAGTGATTAGGTTTATTTCGTACGATGTTGTTTATATTTATTGTTTAAAAAAAAAGTTGTGAATATAACGAAATTAGTAATGAAGGCGCGCGTTTCATTGTATACTAGCTCATCAGTGTACATTTGTGGAAGGGGCAAGTCAATCGACCAATTGTCGTAACTTCATTATTATTTTCATTATTTTTCTGGCTAATTAAGCTATTAGTCGATACTTGCGGCCGTCGCACATCATGATGCCAGGAACCTCTGGTCACAATCATAGAATTTTTTGGCAAATTATGTAATTAGGGTATCTAATTAAATTTGAACAAAACTAAAGTTAATGAAGCTGTCAGATACAAAATAATGCTGCAGTTAGCAGCGTACAGAAAAATCTTACGATAACGAATATGTTCAGGAAAGCAGTTTACAAATAATACAAAAAATGAAAGGCCTCAAAACGCTACCTTGGGGTATATTACATTATAATAATATGCCTTTATTTACCTAAACTATTAGTTAACCTCTAAAACTTGCAATGAATGCATGCGCTAACGAGCTTTCATATCAAATAAATGCGATTTTAAAGTTCTTTTACAGAGTACAGGTGTATACATTAAAAAAATCGATGGAAGTTTGTTGACTATTGAACTCCTTGGATGCGAATTCTTAATAGCAACTAGATAAATCAAATTATCATAATATTGCCTCCTTTTAGTTCTTATTTATTGCTCTAAGCTTTTTTATCGCTTTCAGTTTCCCTTTGATATGAATATTATTTGTCTTACATATTGAAATTCACATCGCAAAATTCGTAATTTACAAATTTACGAGTTTCAATGTTCGCATCACATGCAACACTATCACCACTTGACCCCTCAAAAGCACTCGTAACGGACAATAGCCATTTCCCACTCACCACTTGAAATTTAATTATGTTTGCACAGCGCCGTGTGCCTGTCGTCCGAAACGATCATAGCCCACACGCTGTGTACTTCAGCTTAAATTTTAACGAATTACCTACCTGTAGATTTGGAAAACTCTGTATAAATTAAACTTTACCCGCGTGATACACACGAATCCGCGAATTCCTCGGAACCAGCGAAAAAAGGGGAAACCACCGGCTGAATACCGAATTGTATCGCGTGATTCGGATAGCAGGGACGAAAAGCGGAAATATGTGAGGGGTACGGAAAGGGAAAGAAGAAGAAAAGCGGTGTGTTTTATCGCCAACGATCGGACCCCTAGCGAACGCGAGGGTATTAAAGAAAGAGGGCGATATAATCCGCTTCTTAAATCGTTTTTCGGCATTTCGTGGCGTCGAAATAGGTAAATTAGATTGTGCGACTGTGTTTTCTTTACTTTTTTGTTATTGGGTTTGTTCGTCGATATAGCGATGAAATGGAGTTCGAATTTCAGGATAAAAAAACTTTTAAGTATAGAAAGGGAATTTATTAGATTATATAGGCTGTCCCAAAACTTTTAGCAATTACTGTAAAAAACTTCATCAAAAGAGACCAACACTTAGAAAACTTGCTAGTAGAATAGCATGTTACTCCACGTTGCAGCTGTTGCTTGTTCATCGTATTATACATTTGTCTTTGTATAAGGTACTTTTAAGACGCGGATTGGAGTGGTGAACATATTCATATGACTTGATATGCCTAGCACGAAGATAAGTTTAAATAGTTTAGTTAGGGTTTCAACTAGGTGTCCCTCCAAACGATGCTGTGTAACTGCTCATATACACCTCATATAAAAGTCGCCATCCACGCATTTCTCATTTGATATTCGGAAACCAGAAGAAGTTATTAGGCCATAAATACGGTGAACGGAACATTAAGTCAGTATTTTTTTTTTCTCTTCAGATATTCAACTGCTTGATGTGCCGTTGTCGACTGTTCTAACAAATCATTCCGGTATACCATTCAGCATTATCAGTTCATCGATCCTCCAAACCAATGCTTGCGACGTATCCAGTGCAACGAACAAAACAATCATTTTCTTAGAAGTGCTTCATGAATGAACAACTTTTGTTGCATTTGGTTCATCTGGGTGTACCTAAGCAGCTGATGGTAGCTTTGTTTTTGGCTCATACGAATATATAAAAGATTCGTCGCCTATTGTACGCGAATGTTGTACACAGATAGGTTCGTCACGCTAAATCGAATGTATTGCAGTTTTTGACATGCCTACGGATGTCTACGTCGGTACGTGACTTAGTGTGAATCGCATACCGATCCTCTTCATTCATGTTTTTCGAAACAACAATCGATTTTGGTCGACCGAGCGATTCGATGCACTGTTGTGTTAAATTTACTAAAATTTCAAAAGCAATTTGCTGATTAGAACGGGTTTCCCTAATAATACGCAAACAATCCACTGGATCTCTGGAATTCGTTTGCGCTGCGTTTGTAATTTGACATATGAGCTTGCATTGCTTTGTCCGTTCAACAATTTTAATATAAACCAACTCTCATCTATAAAACCTCCAACCCCAACCGAAAATATGATGAATTTGTTCAAAGGCAGTTCAAACTCTAAACAAACAAAAATACAACTGAAAAAGGTATTCATATGATGAAGCCAATAAAAAATTGAGAATTCAGTTATTGTTTTGGTCCGAATACAATTAATTAAAAGATATAAAATTAAAAGACCAATTAAAAGATTCTTCGGTAACAATGTAACTGACTTCCTTTACCGTAATGGTTCCAGCAATAAAAAAAACTTGTAATTGCAAACTACGACAGTTTAACGTCAATCATTCTCACATTTCCTGCAATATATTGTTCAAACTTCTTTGTTTAAGAATTCGTGCTTGCATTAGAATAGATAAAAAAAATGAGACTGTATTTCCGACGAACTCTATCAACTGCGCCACAATCATTTAATTCGTCTATTAATCCCGCAATCAATGTTACCAACAGATAAAGCATTGTTACACTTTTTAAACGTCCTTTTTATCTTTTAGCGGCGTATTCGTGTTTATTCAAGGGTGATATTCTATTTCACGCGAAACAATTGCACTGCGATCATTAAATGCGATGTAGCTCGTTGGCATCTTTCTTCTGTTGTTGTTTTCTTCATCTTTTCCATCGTCTTCGTTCCGGAATCAAAAGGACCTAATAGAGAAGGGAAAAGAACAAACGGATATAGCTGACGAAGACAAAGACCACTAACCACCGCCCCCAATCCCCGGTTCTCTTTTGTAAGGATCGACTTTAGTAATCTGAGGAGGAGGTTCGAAATAATTGAAGTGGTAATTAACGCGGGACTTCCACGGCATGCTCGATAAAACTGAAACTTGCAGTTTACCGCTTTAATGGTTGGAAACAAGAAGATTTAATCCCACCCCTCACCACGTCCGTCGCATTGATTTGGGGAGTCATGAGTTCGATAGCGTTGGGCAGAATACGATTAGCAAGAGCTAAATAGTAATAGTGAATAGAACAGATAGAGAAGGACAGGAAACAAGTACCCCTTTTGTAGAAAGAGAAGCTAGAGGCACATCTTGTGGTACGCTGCCTAGACATCTTTTAATTCTATCAGCAAAATAAATTTTGAAAAGTTTGTACGAGCTATTTAATGGATATTTAGTAGTCTATTTCGCCAATTTTGAACATATTTATGGATCTTCATTGAATTAGACTGCTATTTGCTTAACATTCCACAGTGGTCGCGCGGAATTTTGTCACGAATGTTGTTTTGAATGATTGTTAAACGAACCCTGTATATCATACTGCTGGATCTACATGGCTAATGCAGCAGAATAAGAGAGCAGTGACAACTTGCAAGAGTACATCATTCGCCAACCATTCATATTGCAATCTTCACCGTACACGCATCTCCAATAAATACGCAGATAAAATAATGTAGTTTCATTGAATCTCCTAATATACAAGACGGCGTAATAGTGTTAATTAGGGAACTGGTGGCAATAATTTTTAAATAATTTCAGCATCTGACAGAAGTTAATGAAAGTAGAGAATTGAGTAAAATAAACAATATAAGCAATTTTCTGTCTTTAACATATTGCTGGATATCAAATGAGAACTCGTCAAAGATGTTAGAAAAAAGTAGTGCAGTAGCATCTGCCTGGTATTAAACTAGCCTCCAAAAGTAAGCTAAAGCAGGTGGCAGACATTGTTCCTATTTCATTTAAGAATAATTAATTTTTTCCCAATTATTATGATTGTTTGCCACAGTAAATTTCCAGATTGCTATTTCAGAGTATACTAACAAAAACACTTTCAGACCATATTTAGCGGGCTTGGACAGCATAAATTGTTTAAAGGGACAATTTCAACTAAACGCCAATAACTGCTCATCAACGGTGACGTACTCGCTTGTACTGTAATATCTTTGATTATATGAAACATATAAATTAACAGTTCTCTCACACAGGCAAGTTTGTTTACTTACTTACGTTGTCCTCTGGTACTAAAATCGCCAAAGCCCAAACATCGCATGAGAAACTGCAACCGATGAATACTCGTGCACAAATAGCAAGCTTCGATACCACAGCCTTTAGAATTGTCTCCCAATTGCAACATATTTTGTCGGCTAGATCTCAATACGTGGATCATATACAATAAGGTAATGACTTCGCGAATTACAGTAACACCTGTCGTATAATTCTTTCCCTCTCACACTTGTCTCTTATCGAGAAATGTATATATTCATGCAATCTCAAGCGTTATCAGATCAGAATTTAAAAAGTGATCTAGACATTCAATTTGTGATTGAGCTTTTCTCCTTTCTGTTGTAGGGCCTGAAAGACGGGTATGAGAGGGAATGGGTGCATTATTACACGGAAAAATCACTTGATGGAATGCGCAATGTTGCGAGAAAAATATTGTTAATTACTGCAAGTTGTTATCACGGTTTCGATTGTATTGTTTCGCATAAATGTATAATTTTTTCCATTTTTGTGTCGAGACGAATAGGACAACATTATGGCAATTTTTGACACAAAACTTCCTATGTTTATTAATGTTCTCGTTTTTAAATAAGTGGCCTTATCTAAATGCGTCAATCGCAATGGCAAATTAGGGCGGTAAAAACTAACTATGTAATACGTAAGTCCAGTCTTCACTGGACGTTATTGCGATATAACACGATCAAAATTTTAACAGATACACGGTTTAGTCAGTTTAGTTTGGTTATTTGGCACTCATTAAATATAAATTGGAGTTGTTTCGCAATTGGATTATGAACGAGTTTATTATAAATAAACTGCAAGAGTGGAAACTGGAAAAACTACTGTCTAAAATTTGGTAAGATTAGTAGACAAACTTCAATATTATATGGTAGTACCTATGGTATATTTTATTTATTTTATATGTGACGAACCGACATAGATATTATCCCACTCAATTCAAGACGTACATAGTATACAGATTTGTTTGTATTTATTTAGGGTACATGCAACCATATACCTCGCTACATACATAGCTGACAGTTTTCCCGTTTGCTTGATGATAGAGAACCTGTTATCTATCCTTAATTGATTTTTGTTGTAGATAACGAAATAAATAAAGAATGCTTGAATAATTTAAATTCACGTGAGATTAAGCAACTTATTCCTATACTAGATGTTAGAAAAATATCCGAAACCAAATTCAAAGAATACCTCCCAACTATCCAGGTACTTTGTTAACTCTCGGATAAGCGCTTAGTTGTTTCTTTTTAAAGATGTGTTTATATTTGTATGTAATGTCGCAATAATATTGTTCATACATAAATAGAACTTTGCGTTGGGCCATAAATATTTTATTTTTGATACAACTCTTAGGAATCTTTACTATAAAATTGTGTATCTTGTCAAGCAATAATGATGGATTCTCATAAAAAGGTGTGGTAATTACTAGCACTATTTCTAACAGTCCCTACACAAATGCAGTAATCTGTTAGAACAATATTGTTACATGTTTCATGGAGAAGTGTACTAGATGGTAAGAAAATTCATATAGAATCTTATTTCTTCATAAGGCAATTTTTCATGTAACTTATGTAACTAAAACTTGTACATTATTATAGCAACCTTTGTAACAGATCATTGACTAAATGTTGACAACAAAAACGTATTTAATAAAAACAAAATCCATTTACCACAAACAAATTGTACTAAAGTATTCTACAATTTGATTCCTCATAACATTCGTTCCGTGCAGCAGGTTTTTGCTTGGGCCATTTCGATTGTTTGTTCTTTCCAAGAAAACACTCACCCTCCTTGAAACGTTCCTTCATAGTCTTGTTCTAAATTAGTGTTATGATCGCTCTTACTCACATTAAATACACTAGCTGCAATTAGAAATGAACCACCCCTAAATTGTTTGAGTATTTCGTAAAAATGTTATATGTATTCTTGAAGGTCAACTTAAACGATTTTTTATCACACTGCATTAATCTAATTTGTTTTCCAGTATTTGCAAGAGTCAGATGTTCCGCACATGTTTTACAAGAACACCTGTTACAATCAAATGTAGAAAAATGAGTAAAATGCGCACAGTGTATTTCAAGGAATCGTGAGTGATAAGAACATGCACCTTATAAGCAATTAACCCCCTTCGAACCTGGCCGGATTATTGCGCCTGAAGGCAGTGTTAGTTTCTGAGAAATTGCGCGTACGACTTAACCGTAATCATTCGACGGCATTGCATTGTTGGAACCTGTGGATTGCAAATCAAGGTAAAGCGCGTAGAGCGGAAGCCAGAAGGACTACACTGGTTTCAGCCGGTAACATTTTTAGCCCGGTAGTGGTAGAACGCTGTTGGTCGTATAACATCATTACAGACAGTTTACAGACGAATAGTACGTAAGGGATTCCGTAGCTACCGGCCTTTATTGTGATAATTTTTAACACCTAAGCATAGACACGTTAGAGGAACCTTACTTATTTCTCTTTTATTGAATTGTTTATAAGTAGTATAATTATTTTTGATACTAATGAACGTTATTTTCCAAAAACTTTTGATGGTGAATTTTTAATTACGTATGCATATTGCACGTCAACATATTGTCAAAACTTACTTTAGAACGTTATGGAAAGGTTACTGCCCTTTATTACAAGGTACTTCAAAAATTTTAGTCATCAATCATATCTCGAAACTACTCATCCAGAACCATTCCCATTTAAATTCAGTTCATGCATGTAACACAAAAAATAGCCAATATAAGTTTTTTTTGAGGAGAAAGGAAAACAATTCGAGAGTAATTTTTCGCGTGGATGCATTGAGACGTTCGAAGACCTGGAAATAGAGCGTCTAACTTTAATTTCAATACAAATACAGCACACTCGTTCCACACTGCTTTTCTTCTCTCGGGGTCAGCAAGCAGAGAAGCAATAACAAAACCTCGACTAGAAAAGGTCAAAATTAACGAACTTTAAAATTACTTTTCACAATCTGCGAACCTTTTCGTGTTAGTTCAGCCAAGAATTGAGCACGGCGAAGGGAGAGGGGCAAAAGAGCATTTCTAACGAGGACAGTTAAGTGTATTAGTTCTCTTAATCCCACTTAAAGAAGAAGGAAGAAAAGGAAAATCGAGTAGAAAAAGAAAAAACTTCTATATCACTGTTGCTATGTAACTATACGACTTTTCTGATGTCGACTTTTACTTTTCGGCAAACGAATCAAGATATTGCGGAGAAGCATTGGGGCAAACTGACGAGTACTGAAAATAGAACTTGATCACGTAGAGGAAGTTAGATCGATAATGACCTATCCTTAGTCGTTTTTTCGGATTGTTGAGGGAGTAAAATCAATCTGTATATAGTCGTAACTAGAAAGTACATTGAAGTTTCGAAGAAATATCGTTATGTAGACACCAAAAAGTATTTTAAATCAATTCTAATAGGCGTAAGCGATGTACGCTACTCCGAATTACTTTCTTGGTACCAGGAATGTTTTATAATTATTTAAACCCACAGAAGTAAGTAAGTAAAGTGTATAAAAAGTATACGTAATTATATATGTAAAAATCGAAAATTCCAACACGGAGACACAAAATGAAATCAGATGTAGAATAAGTAATCATGTTAACGAATTTAGAGAACAAAAATATAAAAACAGAAGCAATTGTACCATTACAAGTATTTAATTAATGAAGCAAGAGCATTCCTCAAAAGCATCCAAAAATTCACATATTAAAAGCCGATAAATCAAGAGAAACAATAGTGACGGATAAAGTACAATACGAAGGCAAAATGAGCTCTATGTTAAATGAATAATGAAAATACTTATACTATTTTAAAAACGATCCAACAGGAGAATTTCAAAGACAAAACAATAAAATCATTAAAGAGTAGAATAAAAAAAGATTGCAATTGCAAAAGAACAGAGTAACAAGCTACAAACCAATAATAGCATTGCACCTAGAATATACGGACTTCCTGAAGTCCGCAACGCAAAGCATTCAAAGTACCACATATAATTTATCAAAATTTCTTGCCAACATCCTTACAAAAAACGGTTAGCACGTAAAAGATTTATGGGATTTCCTTAATTTCATTAAACTAAAAAGTAAACAAATACTAAAAAATTATTAATTAATTGGTTTAGATGTAATTTCTCTAAACATCAACATCCCAATGAATTATCCTTGTGGTGCGTTGAGGACGCAAATTTTTGAAAACTTTAGAACTATATCTTAACACAACGTATTTTAACGTTGATAACAAAACATTTCAACAAACTTTTGGAACAGCAATGCGGTGGTCACTCATTTTTGCTGTAATAGGAAACCTTGTAATGGAAAACCTAGAAATAGATGTTTTATAAAGATTAAAACACTTATAACATTTTTTTTTGCATTCTGGTAAAAAAAAATGGAAAAGCAAAATTACATATTGGCGGCCTTCAAGTCGTTCAACCCCTGATTGCAATTAACCGTTGAATATAAAGATAAAATCAATAGTATTGGCTTTTTGAATATTAGGTTAATTAAAAAGGACTAAAATATCCAAACTAACTGATTCTTTAAAGCCACGCACTCCGGTAGATATCTAAATTATAACTCAATTGCACGCATAAAATATAAAATTAGCATTGGTAATAGCTCAGTAGAGCAATATTTATATGTACGGCTTTCGTCGGTGATTACTGAAAATTCATTTTTTCCTTGGCTTTACTGATGTAATTAAAGGATTTGAACTTGCGATGAGACTCCGTGATGCAGTGCTTAGCGCACCCATCCAGCCTGCCTAATGAGATTTTTATTTCAATAATTAAATTTAATTATATCCGTAAAGTTGAGGAAAATATCCATTTTCAGCTTAGTAGATGGTTATTCCGCCGTTTTAGAGAAACAAAAATTTACACCAAAATAAGGTAATAAAAAATAACTACCCATTATTCATTGACAACCACATAAAAAAAAGAATTTATAAAATCAGAAACACAGAAATATAATAAATATCAAAATCAAAAAACACCGAAAGATTACGTTATTTTACATTATCATCTAAATTTACGTGAAGCGATACAAAGAATACGCTAAACTGAGGGGTTCGCGTATTCATTCAAAAACAATAAAAAAAATGTTCACTCACGCCAAACAAAGAATCAAAGATATGGATAAAACACATGTGAGCATTAGAATTAGTTGCAGTTATTGCAAAAGTACCTACTTTTGATAAACACAACACACACAAAAGAATGTGTACCCATCAATACAAATCAAAAATATTAATATGACCGTCCAGCACCATCATAATTTAGATCATTCTTTTAACTTCAATAACGCTCACCTACTGGAAACAGAAAATTATTACAAAACAAAAGAATCATTAAAGAAATCTTCTGCATAAAAAAAAAAAAACATTAATACCTTAAGTACAATATACGTACAGTAATTTATTGAGATAGTTGATTGCCTGCATCGCATAATTAAAATTTCAATTCTTTTAATATCATTATAGCATAAAATCAATCACTTTCTGCTTGCTATTTACTGGGATTAATTAATCAGAACACAGACTTGTATTTTCGATTACAAAATTCAAAGAAAGCAAAATGTAATTTAATTATCGGTACGTGCACCAAAAATTAGAGAACTTTCGTTATCAGCAATGTTACAACGGTAGTGTACGGCTAGCAGTCGATGCGAACAGACGTGTTTGTCAGTAAGCGGAGATAGCGATAACCATACACGATTTACTAGCAGCGGCGCTGAGGTTAGTCGAGCGGCAACACTCGGCCTGTACGGACGTGCCGGGATGTGCGTCAGCACATCCGTTCTTTAGAACGATCATCGTTTTAACTATAGTTTTTCTATAGTAATTTAAAAAGAAAAGATAGAGACTCAGTGTCCCCCGGTCACGGAGACCGGAATGGCCGATCAGTCGGTCGTCCCGGGATCCTCCGGTGCCCAGAAGAGAGCCCTCACCGACGAGGAGCTACTATCCAGTAGCTCTGAGGAGGAAAGCGGAAGCGAGTGGACCACCGCCTCCAAGGGGAGGAAGAAGAGGAAGGGCGAGAAGACGGGAGATTCCCTGCCCGCCAAAGGGAACCCGCAGCAGACCGCCGACAGTCGCAAGACTTCGGCAAAATGCCCGGCGATTTACCTCTACGAGGTAAATTTCGTACAGGCAGTTGGGGCGATCAAGGCCTTGTGCCGCGAGAAGCCCAGCTTCCTCTTCAAAGTCAACCACCTGGTTGTTAAAACCGCCAGCGAGGAGGACTGGAAGAGAGTTACGACCGCGCTTACCAAGGAGGGTAAGCAGTTCTATACCTACACCTTACAGAGCAACCGCCCTGTAAAGGTCGTGGTGAAATACCTGCCGCCCAACTTGGAGGCGGAGACCATCTTGGCCGAATTCCTAGACCAAGGTGTCCGAGTAAGAACAGTCGTAAACATGAAGAGACGCGACAAAACCGCGAGCTCTGTTTACATGGCGACTGTCCCACGCTCCAACATCGAGGCGACCTATAAGGTCAAGGAGCTCTTCGGCATGAAGGTTTCGGTCGTGCCTTTCAAGGCTCGCAAGGGACCGGCCCAGTGCCACCGATGCCAGCGTTTTGGGCACTCGTCAGAATGCTGTAGGCTGACGGCGAGATGCGCAAGATGCGCGGAGGGGCACTTGACCGAGAAGTGCGAACTGGAAGCGAGCGGCGCACGCAAGTGTGCCAATTGCGGGGCGGAGGACCCGGCCACGTACAGAGGCTGTACGGTTTTCCAGAAGCTGACAAGCCGTCAGACAGTCGCTCGGCATGCGGAGCAGGCTCCCAAGCCCAAACCGCCGCCGACAAAGACTGAAAAGGCGTTCCCTGAACTGCCGCCACTCACCGCAGAGGACGGCGAGCTGTTACGCTCCCAGAACGTGCGCAAGTGGGCGCAGAAAAGGGAAACAGCTTCTGGTGGTAACCGTGCCACTTACGCCGCGGTTGCCAGCGGTTCCCAAAAGCGGGCAAAGGTGACCTCCGTGAAGGTCGCTCTCTCCAAGCCGGCAAAGAAGAAGGAGCCAAAGCCGAAGAAGGTCCCGAAGAAGAGCGAGAAGCCGGAGCTAGCTCTTCTTCGCAGAAGAAAGGTGGCGAAACCTCCGAGAAGGGTCCCGGAGTCTGAGGCTACCACGAGTGGCGAGTCCGACGAGAAGCCTACGGTATCCTCGCAGGGAAGGCGGTGATCGGGCTCAAGAAGCTCCAAAGGATTTCAAATCCACTTGAGAAACTTCAGTTTCTCATGGAGCTGGCGGAATCCATCTTTGCGCCATGAACTGCACGCCGAGAAGTCTCCGAATCGTAACCTGGAACGCCCAAGGAGTCCTACACAAGAAACTTGAGCTCACTCAGTTCCTTGTGGACCACAGGATTGATATCGCCTTGATCTGCGAAACGTGGCTGAAGGCTAATCAGAAATTCAAGATCCCGAACTACCACGTCTATCGAACGGACAGGCCGACCAAAGGAGGAGGAACCGCTGTTCTGGTGAAAAGGCGCATCATGCATTCGCAAATCTGCCTCCCTGCTAACAGCATGGAAGCGAGCGCGATTGCCATGAAGCGAGCCGGTGCGACGGTGATGTTCGTAGCTTGCTACAACACACCCAAGCAGACCGTGAACGCCTTGGAACTAGAAAACATCGCAGACCTCACCGACCACGTTTTCGCCTCGGGGGACCTGAACAGTAAACACCGTTCATGGAACTCGAGAGTCGACAACGCCAACGGCAGACTCCTAAGAGCCTGGCTGGACGAATCGGACGAGTTCGAAGTTGCCTCGCCGAGCGAACCCACTCACCACTCCCCTCAGGGTCACTTCGACCCGGACGTGCTGGACATCACGATCCTCAAGAACTGGACGTCCCCTCTGAGGTGTCGCACGGTGCAGGAACTATGCTCAGATCACTACCCAGTGATCACCGAGACGTACCTAACACTAGCGACTCCCTCACCGAGTACAGTGAACAGGAAACATAACTGGAATCTGTACAGGAAGCTGATATCGGAAACGATATCGGCAAATCCCAGTATTGAGGAGGAAGTCTGCAACACCACGTGGCAGATCCAAGAGGCACTGAAAAAGTCTGAGCCAAAGCCAAAATTTCCCGAGGCGGAAACCCTGCCGAGGGAAATCGTGGAAAAGATCAAGGAGCGAAATCAAATCAGGAGGGATTTCCAGCGAACCAGATACCCACCGCTTAAGGAGGCTCACCGCCGCCTGAGCAGGGAGATTCAGAGAGATATCGAGGCGCATAGGCTGCGGAAATGGGACCACTTTGTTGAGACCAACCAAGAGCGGGACCCCCACAGGGCCCCCAGAATTCTGAAGCGAGACAGAAAGCCTATCCCTGAGATCAAGGACGGACAAACGAGCTGCCTGACGGACCAGGAGAAGGCGGAAGCACTCGCGACCACCTTCCTGGGCCACTTCACGCCAACGGCACGCGACGATCCAGAGAGGGAGAGAAGGTTCCGGGCCACCCTGGGGGAGATAGACGATATGGAGGCGGGTCCTCCGATCGTCGTCTCACCCAAGGAGGTCCTGCAAGTAATCGGGCGGATCCCGGGCAGAAAGGCTCCCGGTGAAGACGGTATAACAGGAGGAGCGTTGAAGAATCTGCCGCTCAAGTTGCTAGTCAACCTGATGCAGATCTTCAACGGAGCGCTCCGACTGACGTACTACCCGACCCGGTGGAAATCTGCCAAGGTTATCCCAGCCTTGAAACCCAAGAAGGATCCCCATTCTCCGGACAGTTATCGACCGATATCGTTGCTCGGGACCATCAGCAAGATTCTCGAATCTCTGCTCTTGGCCAGAATCAACGAGCATCTAGTAGATAACCGGCTAATGGACAGCGACCAGTTTGGATTCAGGTCAGACCACTCCACGACTCTCCAGTTGTACCGGATTACGGATCAGGTCACCACTGCCTTCAACAGGAACCAGACGACCGTCATGGTATCCCTGGACCTGGAGAAGGCATTCGACAAGATCCGGCATGAAGGACTACTTCTGAAGATGAAGGAGGCCAGCTTTCCGCCGAGGCTTCTTAAGACCATCAGATCGTACCTCAAGGACCGAAGATTCCACACCATTGTTAATGGGACGGAATCTTCAGAGAGGAGCATGATATCTGGAGTCCCACAGGGATCGGCGTTAGGCCCAGTCCTGTTCACGATCTACGTCATGGACATTCCGAAACCGGAAGATCAAAGAGTGCTGAACGCCATCTACGCAGATGACACAGCAATCCTGGCTACATCGCGTAACGCCGAGTTGGCGGTCAAACTCGCGCAGGCGCATTTGACCAAAATCTCGAACTACTTCGATGACCAGGACGATCAACAAGGACTCACGATCAACCCCAGGAAGATGCAAGCGAGTGCGTTCGCCTGGAAACAACACGGTCCGCTTCCCAAGATCAAAGTCAGAGCGACGGAGATCGATTGGGACAGCAAGATCGAGTATCTCGGAATGATCCTAGACGAAAGGCTGAATTTCGCGGAGCATCTCAGAAGAGCTCGAAACAGGGCAATAGGTGCAGCCAGACAGTTGTATCCCATCCTGACAAATTCCCACCTCAACCCTAAAACGGGCGTCATGCTGTACAAGGCACACATACGCCCGATCCTCACCTACGCCAGTCCCGTCTGGGTCACGGCGGCACCCACCCACATTACCTCCCTCTCGACCGTACAGAATCGCTGCTTGCGATTAGTACTCCACGTACCCCGAAACACCTCGCTAGCTACACTGACACACCTGAGCGAGACCGAGCGGCTGCAGGAATTCCTGGCACGTCTCAACAAAAACTTCTTCCGGAAGACGCTAACCAGCGAGAATCCCGCGATGGAGAACGCCACCACCCGAAGAACAGCTTCGGGATCGAGGCACAAGACCACCTACGATCACCTGAGTAGGCTGGCATGAGTATCCCCATAGCGCGTACTAACGCCTTACTAACTCGTATGTTTCTGTTTTAGCAACCGAGGAGGGAGTCCACCAAGAAGACTCCGAGACCCAAACAACCAGGACCGAGGACCCCAGGAAGATCATCAACCCGATGGAACTGGAGGAAGCAGGACTAGGATCCAGAAGAACCAAAGCGCGCAATGTTACATTTTCACTGTATACTGTATGTAGAACACTGTGGAACGAGATTAGAATAAAACCCTTAGGCTCTCTTCCTTCCTAACTTGCATGAATGGAATAATCCTATTTTCCAATGTGCAACAAAATTTCACCTCAACCACGCATTTTAATTTAATAATTATATAATGATAATGCTAGATTTCCACAGCTTCCTCGGGGGCGAATGTTGTATATAAGCACGACTTTGGGAGGTAATACCATTAGAAGACTCTATTACGTTCAACAATACACAAAAAAAAGGAGAACAACACACGCATCGCCCAGAGCTAACAAGGGGATGATAAACTAAAGTAAATACATTGTTATTATACCTTATTTTTTGTTTCCCGAAAAAAATATTTCGGTACGTATATTCCGAAATGAATAACGCATATCATCCCCTGTTCGGTTATTAACATTAAATATGCGAAAGAAGTAATATTTTAACACTGCCTTTCGCATGTGCGGTATAGAATTTAATACAGTTACTTCCTTTAGGCAGTATTGATAATCTCCAGTTGGATTTTAACGGGTTAAATCCCTCGGGAAATGTAACAGGAGCGTTCAGGTGCAGAGGTATAGATTGGAAATAGCTATAGACTGTTGCTTTCAATATTATCCTCGATGATATTATTAAATCAAAACAGGAAATAGGATTTTGATTAGACGCAGGTACACCGTTAATATTTTGGATTAAATGTATCCTTCGTATAATAAGTTCGTGGGAAATATAATGACGTAACATTGGAACTAGTTTATTTAGAATGAAAATGTATGTCAGATATGATCATACGCATCCGTCCGCTAAGTTGTATATATTCATGATATTGTACAGCACCTAAGAGTATAACAATATAGAGAAAAACTACAGGATGTCCCGACCTTTTAGAACTGTAAAATTGTAGCTAAACTTTTCTGGTAACGTAATAGACGTCATAGAACATTTTCCAAAAATATTTTCGTAGATACAGATAGATCGATAAATAGAGATCCAGGCACATACTTCGATACTTTAAATAGTTGGTTTCTCCAACTAAGAATAAACGTATATAGCATGGGTTTCATAAATAGGTAGATTTCGAGATTAATAATGTTATATTCAATTGTCTAAATGTGGAGATATTATTATTTCCTTCAACAAATCCGAAATGCAAATTTAATTTAGTGTAATTTTTTACCAGATTAAATTATAAATGGTTTTATCTAAAAATGGTATCAGAACGCTATCGTGTTCGGTATTGATCACCAAACTTTGCCAAATTGAAACACTAGAAACGTAATTTTTTAAGTAGCACCATATACAGTCAAGAACAACAACGTTAATGTATTTTGTTTACTGTTTTCACGGTAACCAAATAACACTAATATTAGAAACCATTTGTATGCAATATCAAACTCTAAGACCGCGTTTATCTTTAAATATCTCTTATACTTACAAACACGTTAAAGATTTTCTGTGCGGTGAATACACGGAAAATATATCGTGCTAATTAAAAACATACGTTTCTGGAATGTAAACTTGGTTTTCTACATGGAATATCCTGTATATTTCCATTGCATTTTGATACCACGTAGAGATGCAGCAGAGGATGTAATTTAATCTCGCAGACATTTACGCTAATATACATTTTAATTTTAGATTTTTTTAAGGAAATATACATCTCTATATTGATTTATATATTAAATTGGATATCTATCTATATATATATATATGAAAATATTTTTGAAAGATCTTATGATGTCTGTCATATTATCTGAAAATTCCGACTTCGTACCATTTATACAGTAAGTGGAGAACACATCAGAAAATATCTAGAAACAATAACCAAAAAATAATGCTAAAATAGATTCCTCATGGCATTGAAGGAATCATTTACGCCAATTTAAGCAATACAAGGAGAGAAAGAAACACACTATCCATGGATATGTTTCTGCTTACCTGGCGTCGGGAGAAAACAATACGTCGAATATGATGGGATCAAATCACGAACTTTTCTTGCTCAAAGTGGAGTTGCGCGGGGTTCAAATCTTACTTATCTTGTTTATAAATGATGTATCTGATATGGTTGACTGTAGCTATTTAATTTATGCTAATGATTTAAAGATTTTTCGTATAATTAATAGCTCTGATGATTGTAGTACCCTTCAAAGTAATTTAGATCGATTGGTGTCATAAAAATTGTATTCATCATAATGTTTAAAAATGTAAAGTAGTGGCTGTAAACGTTAAATTTAATTATGTAATTAACAGTGTAGATATTCAGAGATGTATCGAGGTTAAAGACTTTGGGGATACTATTTGATAGTTAGCTAACCTTTAACAAACATATCATCAATATTTATTCTTTGTTGTAATTTGTTAGGGCAGAACTTGCTAAAACTTTGTAAATATTGACTCCATTATTACATTGTATAATTCGCTAGTTCGTTGAATATTGCTGTGTAGTTTGGTCACCTATGTATTACAGATACATTAATTTGCTTGAATCTTTGCAAAAGAGATTTTTAAAGTATTTACATTTTAAGAAGTACGGTGCATACCCTAATTTATCATACGAAACTCTACTACAACAATTTATTTTTCAAAGCCTACCTAATCACCGCAAAGTTATTACGTTATTACACCTGTATAAATTAATTCATAATGTTATTAATTATTTGATGATTTTGTCACAACTTCAGTTTTATGCAACCCGTTTTAATACTAGAGATTCTATTACCTTGTCAAATAAACAGGCGGCGACAAGGAATTTATAGAAATTTATAAAAACTCTTCACTGTACTGAATGTGTCACTTGTATAATTCATGTAATTATAATTTGAATATTTGTGTTAAAGAATGTATTTGTTTTGCTTGTTAGAATTAGTATAATTTAGTAAATCTATTCGTTTATTGCGCGTTATGTTTTATTTAATGTATAGTTTTGATATATATGTATAACCCTATTATTGGGTGTATCTGTTGTATAACACAACAAACACAACCTGTATATTCAAAACGACAAGCCAAACATTTCTCGGCACTCTCTAGTGCTAAGAAACACATACTTGCCAGATAGGCAGAAGCATATCGTGGGTAGTGTGTTCTTTCTCTCCTCGCATTGCTTTTGCCGTAAATACCATGAGAAATCTGTTTTAGCTTTATTTTTTTGGTTATTCTGATTTGTGTTGTATTCAGTTTTGTGTCACCGCTTTCTAAACGGCAGGCATGTATTTTTTGGCACTAGAGGGTGTCAAGAAATGTTTGGCTCGTTGTTTCGAATGTCGTAGTATTGACTGCGAGACTAACGGCGATGCAAAGTGAAGTAAAAACACTCTCGGAACCAGCCTGATGCTGGGTAGGCAGAAACATGTCCGTAGGGAGTGTGTTTTTCTCTTCTTTCATTGCTTTTGCCGTAAATGATTTCATCAATACTATGAAGAGCCAAAAATAATAAGCGTTCTTACACTTTGTTGTCTCTGCTGTCCCTATTCCAGTGCCATTACAAACATATTTAAGGGAAAATAACTATTATTATAATAATTAATCCCTGTTGACTCTGTCTGACCCTGTTGTGTGAGTAATTCATAATGAGGTAAGGGAAGAAAGATATTGCGAATCTCAGAGAACTCTTTAATAAATAGTTACCGGATTCGAGTTATGCACACCTCATTTTCAGGTCACCTGAAAGCCGTCCAGAGAATTACAATTGAGATAAGATTATTAAAAGGTTAGTGACATCTATTGGTGAGAAATTAAAACTCTAAGAATGTAAGCTATGAAAGGAAAGGCGCTAATATTTGACAACTACTAACATAAGATCTCTAAAGTTTCAATACTATTGTAAAAAGCTTCTCTTTCTCTGTATGTAGAAGTTTTGTGATTTGGACCATTTTTCCATTATTTCATTAATATTATAATATTTTACTCATTATAGTGCTATAAACAGAAAAACAAGTGCTCACTACATTTCCGACCTAACATAGATTGTTTACATTTCTTAAATAATACGCACTATATGTTGAAGCATCAATCGATAACAAAAAGGAGCTTCTAAACAAAATATGTTTTGTAAGTAACCTAACTATAGATTCCTCGTAGTCGCAGTAGTTTTGTTATGAAACAATTGAATTTCGCATTTCCATCTAGATAATACGAAATATCACATATATTCTCTTTACCTGCAAATATATTATTAACTTCAACAGGAATCAGTCATTTCAACGCTTGAAAATTGCACTTCAAGCCTTTTTTATTTTTATTCAAGTTTGTTCCACATCACAAAAATCATGTTGACTGGTGTAATAATAGCGAAAGCTTTCAGTAGTAAGAGATGTTGATTACCAATAACGTAATATTTATTCCTCCAAAACATGCCAACGCGAAACTCAAATCATATAACCAATTTAAAACTAATTTCCATAATATTTTACACCTATCATTCCCTTCAGGAAACCCTAATCAAAAACAATAACAATATTACCCTTGCTGTCCTTTTCGCATCGATGCTCGCGACTCTACCTTTCTGAAATTCAAATTTTCTATATTAGCCGAGTAATTGCGTAGTATTCCCGAGAATTCAAAAGCAATAATGTAAATGTCCTACTGTAGTGTACTGTATGTACTGTTGTCCGGTCCACTACTGTAAGGTAATCCATTTGGAGGCAATTAATTCAATATTGATGCTGATTTCAGCCAACCGAACGAAGGCGTACCGTCTGGCGGTTCTCAAACCGCTACCTCCGCCATTTATTTCGGCTTAGTTGCGGTGGTTCTCCTTGCCGAGAGAATTTATGCTTCTGGAGAGCAATATGGTCTTCAAGAATAAGGCTGAATAAATCTGCGATAAAGAAGAGATACTAGAGTAGGTTTAAGGTGAACTCCCCTATGTTTACATAATGTTGGGCTATGTCTAAATTAATTATATCTAAGGGTGTACCATCTGTTTATTTATTATGTATTATTGTCGTTGGTCACTGCAACCTAAATAGATCTATTCTAACAGCATTGTGAGTCTCAGAATAGATGGAGGCTTTTAATAAACCTTAGTACCACTCTAGGATCTTCTTCCTTCAGTTCAATAGATACAAGAAATGGTTTACTAAAATATTGGTGTCGTGAGCGAGTGGTGACAACAAATTTGCACAAAATGTGTTCTCCCGTCTCCATAGACAACAGATTCGATATTCAGCTTTTCCTATTTTAAATAAGTGATATTTTAGTACCTATCAAAAATGCTACCAGTAATTTCAATTCTCTTTTGCTAAATGTTTGCACTATTTTTGTTGCTTTTGGCGAGCCCGATATAAGTGCCTTCTCCCGTTTTTGTCCTGGAACACTTTTCCTTTGATTGTCCTCTCATATCTTTACTGCTTGTTTTATGCGGCTCTTCTAGAGACCACAAAAGGCGTCATCCTTTCATCCTTTGGTAGTTTGGGACTCACTGTAAAGTAACATGCGTCTCAATTGCCTTAAGTTGTGTACGGATTCGTGTATTAGACCACATTCGTAAATGTAGAGCTTAATATTCTTTATAACTGCCTGGCTGTCACTGAATATGTTTATAATTGCATCTCGCATCTCATCTGGAGAATCGTTATGGCGTACAAGTTCGGAGCAGTAATCTCTGCTTGAAATATATTGGTGTGGATTCCAGTAGGCATTTTTAGGTGGTAGTTAAGGCCGCTAATGCCTACTCCTGTTCCAACACCTAAGATATTTAATATCATAAAGTATCGTCCCAAACGTCTTCACACGTCACATGTTCACATTGTCCAGTATTTACAATTGAAATTTTGGAAAATAAGGGCGAAATAAATAATGTTACCTATCTTACCTTAAGTAAAACTGCAAACATTAATATTCCACCTAGCTTTTAAACATTTTCGCCTTGAAATACCGCTATTGGTCAGTTTTATGAAACTGAACCTTGTCAATATTTACGTAATGACAAAAATAAGTAAATCATTGGGACAGTGATTAAATACGATTAAATTTAACGTTGTAAAATTATTGGATTATAATTTAATTAGTTCATCTTCCTGCACTTCATTATAACCAAATATAACTAGTTTTATTGTTGGCTGAAAATTAAAACTTCATTAAATGCCCAATGACAAATAGTGCAAAATATGTATCTATCCTTTTTACAACTAACATAATTTAAACTGGCACAGCTTGTTTGTAAATATAAGTTGGCCTGTTGTTATTATTTGAAACGATGAAACGAGGATCCTACGTTTATTGCATATCATGATAACCAATCTTAAATTCGTGAAAGAAAGGAGGAAATGATGCAGCTGGAACATATTGTCCGGATCTAAATGTCTGTGTAAAATGCTTATCATTGCTCTTCACTAAATTCTTTTTAATGAGTGTATTGTGTTCATCCATCATTTGCTTCCATTGTTCCTCTTTCCAATCCACAAATTCTCTTTACCGTTGGTTAATCCCGTTATCTTCCGATATCACTGACATCTTTCGGAGATAATAAATTAAATTCCTAGACTAAACGCAGGCGAACCAGCCTATTTCGCCCCTTTCTGTCTTCGCAGTCCCCCTGTCGTCCTCCACAGAATTATACCTCACCGCTCAAGCCAGAAACGATTCGATCGGCTTTCCGTTTAATTTAGTTTTTCCGCGGCGTCAGAGAGCCATATTTTGCTACGGTGGTGGAAAAATGTGAACCCCTACGTGTTGCCCACCGCCAGATTCGAAACGAGAAAAGAAATACGAGTTGGAATCCTGCTAAAACCGGGCAGGAATAGAAGGGGTGTTTGGAAGGGGGTGGAAAATCATTCGCTGGAATAAATTTCCTTCTTCACTATCTTGTGTATTCATCGCAAGAGCTAGTAATCGTTTCAGTTAAAAAGCAGACGAGGTACATCTTTCAGGGAGCGAATGAGATGCAAGTAGGCTTTTACAGGCCCCTGGTGATTAGTTTTCGAATGAAAGAGGCGAATCTCAAGTTTCCACAATGTCATATAATTAAAGATTTGGTCAAGTTCGAAATTGAAAAATTATTGCAATTTTCTTCGTAAAAACTTCGTTGTTACATTTACAGGGGGACTTTTCAGAACTGTTGACTACATATATACGGTACGATCAGAAGTCGAATGAATTTTTCCTAAATATGTTGAAAGACATGAATTTTAAATGAGTAATGAACGACTTTTTTTTTGGAGAGCAATGTGGTAAGAAAGAGAAAAATAGGTAGTTGTATTTAACAAAAATAAATCTTGGCACCTTTTGCATTTGAGAGTCTAATCGTAACTGTCGAACACGCAGTATCAGGTTTTCGAAAAATTTATTCGGTTTCTAACCTCTAAATATTTCAAATATGGTTAAAAATAGCAGCATAGTTGTTCCATGGGGATGAGAGTGTTGTGGGCTTGTGGGATAAGGCTTCGGCCTATACTCTTCGGCCATGTAGCATTCAGGTGATGCTTGCATCTCAATACCGACATCGCGGCGTATGCTAAGCCAAGAGCCCGTGTTTAAAACTGAAAATGTCGGATGTAGATTTGGCAGTCGACAAACAGGCTCCCTGCTCAACTGTCGTGCCGTGGCTAAGGGCTTGCACAAGGACTAACGGTGCCGGTGGTCTGCTCTAGCTGATCAAGCTAGCAGCTGCTGATATACCATACACTTGCGCGTCTTATAGATGGTCTTCTGTGAGGGACCTTGGCTTAACCGCCCGGGTCGAGAGAACAAAACCTCAATAAAAACCTCAAAGCCGTGAACGGTGGCACAGCTTACACTGAAGATTTTTTGCCTTTAGAGGCATGGCCAAGTGGGACAATCTTGGTCGCGAGCAAGCGAACTCCGGATACCTGCCGACCTCCGGTTTCAACAAGGCTTGCCGCCCGAAAGTGGTGCCTACTTCCCCGGGGAGTCGACCGAGCCACCTTCAACGGAGGTCAGAAACCTCATCCAACACTGCAAACAGAGGAAGAAATGCCTCATTTTGGGCTGCGATGCGAACGCGCACCACGCTGCATGGGGCAGCTCCAATACAAACACGAGAGGCAAGTACCTTCACGAATTTTTGTCTTTAACGGACTTAGATATAATTAATAGAGGTTAAAAACCGTTAATAAGAATAGAAGGGAGGTATTAGACGTTACACTAGTCAGTTTTCGTCTTAGTTCAAATATATTAAACTAGCATGTTTCCCCAGAAGCCTCAGTGTCAGACTATAGACATATAAGGTTCAAAATGGACGTGGAGGCACGGCAAACTTCTACTATAGAAATTCCTAAGAAAGCTGATTGGTGGTCCTATGAAAGACACATCAGGGAGGAAGCAGATGAAATTTGCACCGAAATAAAGAATACAAAAGATCTAGAAATAGCTTTTACCCAGTTACATTCTCTAATACAAAAAGCATTCAACGCAAGCTGCCCCAGTACACAGAAGAGGCACAGATACAAAGTGCATTGGAATAGGGAGCTTGAAGCAATGCGAGCTAAGACCAGAAGGCTGTTTAATAAAGCCAAAAACTCAAGGCTCGAACATCAATGGAACCTGTACAGGCAAGTCCTAACTCAGTATAATTCCGAAATTAGGAAAGCTAAGAGGAGAATTTGGCGAAGCTTCTGCGAAGACATTGACAATACGCCAACAGCAGCCCGTCTACAAGAAGTCCTCGCCAAAGAACATGCAAATGAACTTGGGCACCTACAGAAAGCTGTTGGCAGCTTTACTGAGAACACTAGAGAGGCTTTAGAGATACTGATGAATACTCACTTTCCAGCCTGCATCGCATCGACCAGCAAAAACTATCACCTAGAAACTCAAGTCGTCTATCAAAGGAGGTACGAAGTCTAGCAAGTAAAATCTTCACAACAAATAGGATAAGATGGGCTTTAATGACTTGTAACCCTACAAATCACCTGGAGGAGATGGCATCTTCACAATGTTACTGCAGAAAGGTATTCTTCCAATACTGGAGTGCTTATACAAAGCCAGCTATAGCTTTAGCTATATACCAAAGTTATGGAGAGACGTTAATGTGGTATTTATACCTAAAGGAGGAATGCGATTAGCCGCAGAGCCTAAAGCGTGTAGACCAACCAGTGTCTCATCCTTTCTGCTTAAAGGAATGGAAAAAGTACTAGACCAATACCTAACGAACGAAGCGCTTACGACAAACCCGCTTCATCCCAACCAACATGCCTACCAGAAGGCAAAATCAACAACGACGGCCCTCCAGCACATCATTAGCAGGCTGGAGTCGTCGTTAATGGCAAAAGAAATAGCTTTGTGCTTTCTTAGATATGGAGGGTGCCTTTGATAACACCTCTTCCAAAGGTTTTCACCCGTCGTCTACAAAATGGATCAAAGCTATGCTCCAAAGTCGACGAATAAGCGCCACGCTGGGATCGGAAACGACAATAGTTAGACCCGACAGAGGTTGCTCTCAAGGAGGGGTCCTGACACCTCTGATCTGGTGCCTGCTTGTAGATGATCTCTTACAGAACTTGACATCCAGCGGATACGAGGTACAAGAGTACGCTGACGACCTGGTAATCATGATCCGTGGAAAATATGAGAATATTATATTACAATTTAAGCAAAGAGCTTTGGACGATAGATATAAGTGATCCCGGAAAAGATTAAAATCGTGCCTTTTACAAGTTAAAAGAAAGTCTGTTTAAATACATCCTCCATTGAAGGGAAAACGATTAAGTTCAGTGGTGAAGTTAAATACTTGGGAGTCACGTTCAATAAAAAACTAACATGGAACTCCCACATATCCAACCTACTGAAAACAGCCATTACAGCATCATTCGTGTGCCGCAGGCTACTAGGTAAGAATTGGGGTCTTACGCCTCAAATGATCTTCTGGTCATACACGGCAATAATTAGACCCATGATCACCTACGCCTCTTTGGTTTGATGGCCAAAACAACTTAGAAGATTGAGCAACAACAGCCCTCACGCTAAGCAGAATGAAGGGATTGCAGCCTGGAGATGTTAAAGGGCATCTCAGAATCCTTGAAGATCCCAACATAAATTACCTGATGCATATTGCAAGAGACAAGATCTCTCTGCAATATAATTTTGATCAGCCTTATAAGGTGATCATTGAAAGCCGGGAATGTGCATCCGGGCGACCTCAAAGTAACAGAGGTACACTGGCATGGTACACGGACGGCTCAAGAATAGAAGGTGTTGGAACAGGTATAGGCATTAGTGGACCTAACTACCACCTTAAAACGCTTACGGAACTCCACAACAACATATTTCAAGCAGAGATTTCTGCTTTGAACTTGTGCGTCTTAAAGAACCTCGAGACAGGGATACGAGGCGCAACCATAACTATATTCAGTGACAGTCAGGCAGTTCTAAAAGCCATTAAAGCCTACTCGTACGAATCTGGTTTGATTCAGGAATGTATACACAATTTAAGGAAACTGGGACATAAAAACCACGTTACCCTGCTATGGGAGGCCATCAAGGGATCGAGAGCAGTGAAAAGGCAGACAAACTAGCTAGGGAAGTAGCCATACCCTTCATTGGTCCTAGCCCCTTCTGTAGCCTACAAAAGAGCCACATAAGACAAGTAATAAAAGTATGGGAGGACGATCAAAAGACCTCGTACTAGGACAATGTTCCAGGACAAAAACAGGCGAAAGCATTTATATCAAGCTCGCCTAAGCCAGCAAAATTGTGCTATCGTTCAGCAAAAGGGACCTTAGGTTACTGGCGGGCTTTCTGACAGGTCGTGCATTTATGTAATTGTGTTGCTATCAGTCGCACTCGACAACAATATTTCAGTAAACTGTTCTTGACATCTACTGAACTGAGGGACGAAGATAGAGTAATTTCAAGGTTTATTAAGAACTAATAAACTCGTGATTATTCGTCTCATGAGAATGGGTGCGTGTTGCCCACTGGTTTCCTCCAGAGTCGACAAAGCACGAGTCTGGCGAACTTTACTGATGACTATAAAGGTTTAGTGATGACTATGTCAAAAATATTTGCTATTTGCTACATTTAGAGCGTTGATATTAAGTTGAAAAATTACATTCGTTCAAAGATAATTTGTGTGCCATTCATAATCTTGGCTCTCACAAGAAACAAAAGAAATAAATTTGAACATTTTAAGAATTCCGGAATAATTTTAGAGAGTAGGACAATCAGTTAGGAGTTTAAGGTATATTTGGATGAATCTATGAACATACACCATGAATGAGCTTGATATTAATTTTCAGTGCAACCATTAAATCTGCAATATTTTTAAAAGAACGCCACCACTAAACTGGTTTGAAATTGTACTTTTTTTTGTTGTACTATGTAATTATCGAAATGTTGACTATTATATTGTAAAGCATCTTTATCATTTCAATCGTCCCTAAAATCGTGCCCGTCATTACATTAGAATCTGCCCTCGTTTTATCTGACGAGATTCATCTCTCGTACCAAAGAAAACAATTCCAACGATTCCATCCATATTCACCATAGGTCAAGAAGCGCCTCCCCCATCCCAGTTTCCAATACGGGCAGCGTATCTCGAGTTCCTTATAGTGAAGGAGAAAAAACAACGAAAGCGATATTTATGTTTAATTCTGCAACATATCTTTCACAGCTTTCGGAATTAGATACTTGGATATAAGGCTGAACTCCTTCGTTACAACCCCAACCGTATACACCGCAGCGTATATCGATAAACCTTTCACGAGATCTATTCCTACCCTTTTTTTACGAAAGTGTTGTAGGTGGAAAACGGAACATAGGTAACGCGAACCGAATCCAGATTGATACCGGTGTACGTTGCGTGAAGAGACTGGAAAGGGGATGTAGGTAAGGGATTTTACCTTCGATTTACCGCCACACAGATTTGGTCAATGTGGACCTGACTAGAGGAATAAAACAAGCGCGACCACAAGCAGTTTCTTTACTTTGGAAGTGTTGTGCGTAAAAAATTAAATCTTTTCACCTCAATAGAGGTAGCGCTTCATTCGACATAAAACAAATGTTATGCAAAAAGATTTAAAAACACCATAACTTGTTTCCGTACGTATTTCTTTGAAAATGGAGGCTGATAAAGGAATTATGTAGAGGAATAGATCATGGGAATTGTACTACTTTTAACGAGTTGATGTTATAAGAAATAGAAGAATTAGAAATACTCTAGCCTATTCAACTGAAATGAATAGGCTAGAGTGCCATCAATTCTAAACTTTGAAATGTATGCCTTAGACGACAACAAAATAAAAACAATATTAAATATGTATCAGTAGACTGATAATTGTAAACACTTGTTCAAATACAATTTCTTTCAAGCGGTTTAAACGAAATCCGGAATAAGAAAACTCTCAAAATGGAAGAAATAAATCAGCACGCATACCAGTTGTTTACATTTATAGAGCGGATATAGTTGAATTACGCCCGGGAAGGCTGGCGAGATTTCGCCAATGGAAAATACGCTTCGCATTTGGGTCGAATTGGATGCGTATGCAAAATTCAGGACGATCGCGTAGCACGGAGTTGCCTGCTAGATTTCTCTTGCAAAATCCCATTACTCGAGAATTTATGACAGGTCTAATCATGAAGCGTTTATCAGTAAATCTATACAAAACGATACACGGGCTGTCCTGCTCGGGATGTTCACCACTGGAGTCTCGTAAATAATAAAAAATCAAGGATTAGTTAAATGAAGCAAAATCTACGTATCGTTAGAGCTTAGTTTACTAAGCAAAAATACAAAAATAAAAATAAATTTCTTTAAATTATGCGAAAAAGATCTAACTAGGGAATACCGGTAACCCGCAAACTCAGATTTCGATGAAACTGGAGAAACTTGCAGAGAGGCAGGATTATTGCAACAAAGCGCCCATATTGTTTTCGATTTAATGTATTTTACGATTAATAACGTAATAACACTAAAATACCCCAACAACTGTAATTCCGTCTAGAGGTGGCTAATGTAATGCCTGTACTATTTAATTGGAGCTATTTTACCACCCATCCCCGAAGTTTCTTTATCTCTGTGTAACATCAATACATTTCTCAAAAAATACACCGGGAGAAGTCAGTGTTATACAATTACTTCACGGCCTTACAACTAGTGCCACACAGAAAACTGAAACGAGATTTTAAAAATTCTCGACAGCGATCCAATAACAAGCACCAACGCCGCAGCTCAAGAATGGAAGACTATAGGAGAAAAATATTTTTTTTCGCAGCCGGTTACAAAGTTGATTATTCCATACATCATTTGAGGAAAGAAAATGTTATTTTCTCAGATAGGTAAAAAAGTAAGTCATGCGATTTTTGTACAGACTATTAGTTCATTGGACACAATTTGAATTCATTTAGAGGATTAATTGAATAAATGGGACGAACTGGAAAAAATAGTATTCAAATTTCGTTAAAAAAAGCGCTCTTGGGCAATAATATTTGCCCGCGATATGCAAAAAAACACTCTGTGTATTCCAAAAAAAAAAGTAATTTTCTGAAAATATTTTAGTTGGAATCAAATTTCCCAATGATTATTCGCAAAATAACAGGGAAAACAACACCGCAAATTTTTTACAGCAAATACACTCGGGTTTTTGCAATTTCATTAGTAACTTTCTATACTACTAGATTTATATAAACCAAACTTGCACGTAAAAAAAAAATGAAGGAAAAATGCATGTAAAATTATATGGGAGTAGCCGCTAATATTAACGTCGCCCTTTCAGCAGTTTGATACATATTTACTACAACGGATCCAGTCCTGTCGAGACGCGCAGAATACCAGCTCTATAAACAACTGTCGAATTGACTGCAGGAACAAGCCGTCTCATTTCAAGCAAACGTGTGCAGAAATTGCATATTATTTCAAATGGCTACAACATTCTACCCATCCGCGAAAGCCCACTCGACCATCCAATCCCTTACTGTACCCGTTCTATTTTGTTTTTCGACATTCGCAACCAGTAATGAATTGAAATTATTCTACCAAAGAGGTTGTTCAGTGAACCGTTCTTGCCAACCGACATTACGTTGGTTTTGGCAGTGCACTCCATGAGGATACCACGATATCTCAACGGAAAATTAATAGCCGAGCTTACTAGATTTTAAAAAATGGATTCACGCAAACTTCTACATATGCTTTGCCTTTATTCGGATAGCTGACCTCTCCTTATAGCCATGAAAAAACATCGCGCAACAGTTGTTAAAAGTCGAGGAAAATATGAACATTTCATTCATAACGTCGCTTGCGGGCAAGTGTTCTTTAATGGCATTTAAATTAGCTTTGTTTTTTTTTATAAATCCGTTACTATACTGTTAGTACAACAAGTGAATATCTAATAAATTACCCGCTTGTGCTTGTCAAATAAGGCTTATATTTTCCGAGATAATACTCCTCGCGAATTTTAAAATAAAGACTATTCTATTCTATTCAATTTCGGGAAGATTTGCACTCGCTAGATTCCTTTTTTAGTTTTTGCCAATAGTTCTAACCGCTTTAAAATTTGTTTCAGACTGTCAAAATTGTCGAAATCCTAGTTATTCCGTAGTATTTTTAGCCTGAAAGCCGACATTTCGATTTAAAAAGGAAACGTCTTTTCTCTACTTTTGCGATGGATCCCCTCGATCTGGGCCGCGACGCCCCGGGTTGCCGTAGGGGCACCGCAGACACTGCTGCGAACGTAAGCAAACAGCAATCTGGAACATTTTAGGATGAACATTTCGAAACAGCCCAATGCTAATCGAATCTTTCAGGACGTCTAGACTAGAGAGTTCCCGAAGCTTGTAGAACTTTCAAGCAAGATATGGAGCACAAGCTCATAAAATATTCCAGAAAAGTATGGAACTTTCGTAAAACTCATACAACATTCTATCTGATGTATATAGCATACTACTGGATATTAACGAACATTCACAAATGTTCTAAATAGGTGAGGCGACTAGTATAGACACAGCACTACTTCGGCGAACTAGTCCAGTTTCTAAACAACGTCTGAGAAGAAAAGTAAACGGTTTCAAGACGCCCGCTACCCGAGGAGCGCCCGCTTTGTTTCAGTGTGTCGCTTTGTGTTTTTGTAATGTTGTAGGAAAATGAAATAGTTTCTATTGAACAAGCAAGCCCACAGTTCAAGTGGGAGTGATCAAGCATCGATAAAAGGTAGGATAGCAAAGAATCAGAAATATCGTAATTGAATTTTGGCTTTAGTACTTTACAATGACGAAAGACCGCAGTGTGTGCTCTGTTTAAAAGTTTTAGTAGCCAAGTGTATACTCCCAAGTAAGCTAACGCAACATCTCAAGACCGATCACTCGTGGTTGAAGAATCTCGCGGAATTCTTTAGTAGGAAGTTGCAAGATTTACAAGTGCAAAAGAGTATGTTTACTAAACAAGCCTTAGTACTAAGCAACGCACTGCTAGCACCTTACAACGTCGCATACAGAGTGGAGAAGTGCAAAAACCCTCACACGATCCCAGAAGAGCTTATTCTATCGGCTGCCCGTGACATGATTAATATGCTGGGAGAATTGACGAGAAAATTAATTTCAAAGATACGTTTGTCTAACAACATTGTTAGTCGAAGAATTCATCATATAACTCAGGATGTCAATGATCAATTAATAGAGAAAATAAAAGAACGGAATATGGTCTGCAACTTGATGAGGCTACTAACAGTAACAAAGACGCACACCGTATTTATTATGTACGCTTCCCGGATGATAATATTATCGCTAAATTATAATCTTTTTATTTACTTGTTATTATGTTTCTTGGAGGAAAGGGCAAACTAACAGAGATTGTAGATTTTAGCTAATATGCATTCGATTACCATTACCAAGTTTCACACTTTTGCAATTATTCCGTGTTCCATATACTCTATAAATAAACAGTATATTTTTTGGCACAAAGATGATTCATTATTTCTTTCAATATAAGTATTCTAGAATTGTTGCCGACAGCTATACCTAAAACCGGCGCCGGCTACAGAACCACTCTCTTTAATAAATACAGTTCAGACAGAAACTCCTTATATTGCAGTAGAGTAAAATCATCCACTCCAGCACACTTACTAGGGAACTACTCGCTCCACTGAATTTAGTCTTCTCATAGAATATTTTCACATAATTAACGGGAGCGATAGACACGAATAAAATCATTCCCAATTCTTCTTCGGTGTCTAATAGCACCAACAATAAAACTTTTAAAATTGGGAAAGCTAGAAAATGACGGCTTAATCCATTCTATAATTTTTCCCGATTGGAAAACCTCGAGGAATTATTACATTAAATGACACAACCTCCGGTCAAAAAAGAATCAAAAGTCGCTAAGCGTAAAGTACAGAATCTGAAAGTGAAGAACATCCGTTCATAAAACGTCATATTACAGAGTAATTATGGAATTTTAATCAGTGAAAGGATATATTAAACAATCTAAGCCTATACTTGGAACTTTCCTCACATCCTTTTCTTTTCGAGAGTTCCGTGATTTTTCGATTACGTCAAGCTGAATCCTCTACTAACGTTGGCATTTCACGATATAGCAAAAATGAATAGGAGAGAAAAGAGAATCCCTTATTATTAATGGCGTTGTTGGTTCGCCTCAACACATCAATATTCCACTCACTGTTTATAAAAGCTGCTTTCCGGTTACCGCCTAAGTCTGCTGGGGGATGGAAGAAGAAGATGGGAATAATGACTGGAGAAAGAGCCTTCCGACAAATGCGAAAATTATTCGGTAGAGTTAATATCATTCCGTTCGCTAGATGGAACCCCTATCAAGCACGGTTTTATTGTTGTCCGAATTCTAAGAGTGAACGTTGAAAGGTTAGAATACACCCAGGCGAAATGCTCAAGTTTGGTTTTAAGGTTATGTTAGAGTTTACCCAAGCTATGGAGCGTAAAATAGGCATCCTTTTCTATATTTCCTAGCTATCCAATGTTCTAAGTGATTGTAATTTATTTCTACTGTAATTTCAACAGTATCCGAGGAGTCACATGTCCGTTAGAGATTATAAATTGTTATTATGGACTTATCCATCGGTAAACGTTGAGCTTTGAGGGATACATACAGTGCGTCGGGATAACATTGACAAGAGAAAAAATCTTTATTAATTTTACGATGAAAAATTTTGCTTTTCAAAGAAATTAGCTTACCGTGAAAAAACTAAAATCGAATGTACACGGTGTTAGAAAAACGTAAAAATGCCCCAAGAGAGAAGTGCTGTTATTTATTAATTTAGACAAAATACTTATAAAATCACCCAAAATTAAACTTAAATACAAAATTTAAGTTGGAATTTTATTTTTTTTTGTTTTTAAGTTGAATCCATAAAAATTGCCAATAAATCTTGATAGTACAGTCGCAGTACATTTAATGCTTTGATTTGACAATAATAACGAACCCATAAACATAGCAATAAACATAGTATTGAAAATTATTGTAATTACGTGGAATGAGTAGGGCACCTGTTTTGTTGCCAAAACATGTGGCGTCACACTTCTGGTTCCAAGGTGTCCAAAAAAAAAACGCAGATGATGTTGATTTATATGTTCATCAGTAAAATATGAACCAACGATTTAATCATAAAAAATTTCACACCAAACATTTACTTTTTAAAAACGGAGTTTGAGTGACGAAGTTTTCAAGAGCCCAAAAATGACTATTTTGTGACGAAACATAACCGTTAACGCAAAAACTCGCTTTATCAATAGACAAGGACATTCTGTGAAAACTTCTATCTACCAGGTAATTTTCAGCAACCCGCAAAGAAAAGACCAATCGCATCACTTCATCTCCATGTTCAAGGAGATGTTTGAATGTTGATTTAAAAAGCAGAACTTTGTTTTCCTTATAAATTCTTTGTAAGTAACTTTTACTTAGGTGCCATCTTCGCGAACTTAAAAATAATCCAGTATCCATTATTGAATCAATTACCAAACTGTTGCTGGGTCGTCGACATTATACTGTTTCTTAGGTTTTTTAATATCCAGAACAAATGCATAAACACAATGCGGTTTGTCAGATCAATATTGACAGCATCATAAACTGTAGTCTGCCATACACATTCTCAGTTTTTGAATTTTTGTTTTTCTTAATTTACTAACGCCCTGTATATCTGATCTCGGCTTTTTCAATCGTAAGCTATCTTTTTGGAAGGGTAGAATTTTTCATAAAGAATAACTGTTGTCAACCCCATCCAAGGACACACTGTACAATAATATTTAATAATTATTCTGTTAGCAACAACTTTATTATACATAAAGCTTTTAGTCAGTTTTCAAGCCGTCTCATACAAGATATATTTCGAAAACACTGCTCATAAATTATTTTAAGGAAATTTTAAAGACTGTTTTTATTAAAAAAGATACTCGTAACAAAAAAACGTAGGCCATTAGATTAATGGAATATCTGAAAATTAGTTTTTTATTTTCAGATTAACCCATTATTATAACTATTTTTAATATTTGCTAGGAGATCAATTGAAGATCGATTGGCGTCAATTTAGTCGTCATCTTAACAGTAACAACCACCCCAACAATGTAGCCCTCTCATTTTGAACTGAGTTGGAAATTCGCGTTACTACCGCGAATTCCGATATTGCTAGTAGTGCTACAGAAAAACATTGTTGACACTATTGAATTGTCGAACTACATGCCTGCCCTACGTAACACGTCGTTGAGATTTATTGCTGTATGCAGCGCTATACCTTGCCAAACTTCTAATAAGTGTTATTTCAGATAATATTCCGTATTTGAGATAGTATCCGTACAAATACATTAGAACTTCAATCAAATTAAATGTGGTGATTTACATAAAATAAATTAAAGAAAAAAAAATGGTAGAAAGCATTTTATTCCAAAATATCCACTAAATCACGTACTCTTTATAGTACTAAAATATCCACCATTAAAATTCATGCCCTTCATGCATTCTAACCAATTCTCGAAACTTTTTTTTCACTCTAAGTGGCATCCCCAAAATATGGTTTTTGAAAGTATCAATACCTTCTTCTTAAGGTGATAAAAATCCCTGCTCACTCTTTTTTTACTTGACGTTCGGGAACAGAAAGAAGAGGAAGACGATAAACCAGGTGAATTTATGCTTATAATAATTTATTCCGACGAAGCACATAAGTTGTTAATTTAAAAATATGCTTTATTAGTTTCAAATACTTTCGATCAAACATACTTTGCTATTGCAAAAAAGAGATTTTGCTTTGCGACTAACATCGATTATATTTAAGCCAAAGCTGTGTTACTTCGGAAGAAAGGAATAGATGTTAAACGATTGTTAGGATCAAATAAATATTCTCTTAGTACCCAATAAATATTTCTTTGCAACTGTTGCAACTGCAAAACAATGATTTATTTGGATTAACGCATATTTACTGACACCAAGGAAATCTTTTTCTCAGTGTAAACATTCAGTCTTAAGAAAGTACTCCCATATAAAACATTAATTAATTTCGACAATACTTGAAGGATTAAAAGAACTGTGAACTCTAAACTAACGACCTCGTTCTACCTAAATTTAATATTGTTACAACTAAGTTTCGACGTTTTACGAAAAGTGCCGATAAGATCGATGACTTTGTCGCTAAATTCGATAATTTTTTAAGCTCTCAACTACAAATTTAGCGATAATTATCTGTTACTAACTTCTGTGGAGACTTGCTAGTGACTGTGAGGTCAGAGATGGTTCCATATATCCACATATTACCGTATATTGTTGAAATAAACGTACGTACCCACTGAAGATTATTAAATTTTGCCCTTTTCCTTAAAAAAGTGGCGATGTTGGGTTACAACAAACAAATCATTAATTGATAGAAATGATGAGAAATAAAATTCTACATATTGTAGCAACAAGAACAAATCTTTATCCGACACTGAAAAAATGTACAGGCTATTCCCGCCACTTTATGTGCATGCTTTTGTAAATATTCGCTGCAGTCAGACCGTACAAACTATTGTACAGTATCAGTACTCAGACATTAGATAGAAGTCTCGTACATCCAATTATTTAAAATTATTATGCAGAATATATTGTCTAAAAAAAAAGTTACGCAAAAATTGAGACATTGGACATAGTGGCATAATACAAGGCGATCGAAATTAAATACGTAAAATTGTTATTTCTGAAATCTGCTATTTTCTATTTTTAACAATTACCATGTAAAAAGCAGTTGTTTTGAATTTTCCGCACAACGCATGATCTTTTTGCTCATTGCATCATAATCAACATGAACAACACTACTACTTTCCTAATTTAATCGACATTGTAGAATCGATTATAACGAAGATAGTCATAGTGTATACTTAATTATATTGAGAAACATTCTCTTTATTTTTCCCATTTATTTTCACACGCAACTAAAATAACTGAAGTAATGTAAAATCTGCCGGATAAAAACAAATATATTTTCGATTCTTGCTTCGTTAGCAGTTTCATTAAAATCTCAATAATCTAAGACAATCTTACAAGGATTTAAAGATTATCAACAATTTTGGGCAATATTGACAATATTTATAATACTGTTGATAATCCTAACAATCTTTGACGAAATGTTAGAATATTTCACAATCTTGGGAATATTCCAACCCAACCAACGAAAACCTTTACGTGAAATGTTCATTTTTAACAAAATTCGTTTTCTTAAACTCTTACTATTTTTCCGCTATCACTACTTCATAACACAAGACAAATCTGTTGAAAATAGTAATGTCAAATTTCAATAACGTCGTTTGAAAAAACTTAACACGAAAAGTTTGTTCTGTGATGATACAAGGCATAAGTACTTTTCCCCTCTGAAACCAATGCACAACCTAGTACTTTGTTTATACATATCTTCACTACGTTAAAAGCCTTCATATTTTTATAAAATACATAAAACCACTGAGAACTATCTACTTTCCTCTATAATAGGTTTCACTTTGACGCCTCTTCTTACACTAGTAAAGCTAATTTACTGAAAAATAAAAATGAAAAGGAAAACAAATAAACCCAAATAAAACAAATGACTTGAGGACACTCGTAGGTTAATTATAGAATAAGACTTGGATTTCAACGTGGAATAGACGAATCGACAAATAAATTACAACCACTTTGAACCATTTTTCCTTTTACCTATTAATTACTGTTTACTAGTTATTGTTAATAATATAAACTTTTTAACTGTCCGTATTGAATATAACTTCTCCCCATTGTCCTACTTCCCAACTTCAAACTTGTATTTTCCACCACTGACCGCACATGAATTAGAGATGAAATCCGAAGAATACCCTTAGAGACTCTATTATTCGCTGGAAATGATGTGAAAACAGTTAATTTCGGGCATGAAGAGAATGTTCATTGGAGGAAAGGTTACGGCCTTTGGCTGAACATTTTAAGTTAGATATTTTCCAACGTCGAATGAAATATTAGCCTTCAATGGCGCTACATAATAATCTAGATTGGCGCGGTGATTTAACGAACTTAACGATGTCGTGTTCGCCTCCCTCTCTTTGCGCCTACCTCCCCAAACCGCGCACTTCCCTTTCCATCAAAAAGGGAGTGGGAGGGCAGTTTCCTTGTGGTCTAATGGTCTGCCCAACTACCTCAATCTTAATACGCCGTAGCCAACATGTCGCGATCGCCGTTGTGTATTTGGCAGTCGAAGGGGTGAATTCGTATGTGGAAAATGTGGGGTTGATGACGGTTATCGGATTGGAAAATGGTGTGAGTAAACTTGTCATGCAATTGCGGTTAACCTCGAGATTGAATTTTCCTTAGATGACGAACTGAAGTGGAAAAAAGAATAAATTTCTAAACTGTTGGGTTTAAACTGAGATTGTAGAGAAATCCTTTAGGCCCGATAAAAAAGCCTATCTATTATATCTACTATTTTTCTGCTAATCGATAGAATGATAGGATTATGAAAATTACCTACAGACAATGTACGCACTAAAAGCTTCTGCGGTTATGACAAGCTTAATAACTTAGAAAGCCCGTTGGGATACACACCATACGTATAAAAGGCATAGGTACTTACAGTCATTTTCTTTTGCTTTTGCGTCGATTGCATTTCATTATTTGTTAAATGACTTTCCAATTGTCATGGGATAACAGCTGTAATTCAGAGTATGATGTACACCATATCTAGCGCAGTACGCCTTGAATTTCTGCGACGTAAATGATGTGCCCCGGTCACTAATAATTCGCTCAGGTGCTCCAAAGTTTTCTACCAAATGCTCTTTGCTGCTTCCAACATTGTAGACACACTGCTTCCTCCAGTGGATCGTGACGAAAGCACCTAAAGGGTCAATATGGATCGTCTGGTAAGGTCGCCTACCGGATGATATTGAGTGGAGTTCTCCGAATTGACTGATTAACGTTCAGCCAGACAGGAACATAACGCTTCATGCCTGAAAAATAATATCTTTTAATTTTGTCTATAGTCCTATCTCCCCCTCCATGTCCCATCAAATCATGACACTTAATGCGCAGGCTCCTTCTTATCATCTTCACAATAGTCTAAATTGCTATTGATTGCATTTCGCTGGCTAAAAATGGACAACGGTCTTGTCGTCTTCTTGGTGTCGATTGGCCTAGCGGCTATCCTAGAGATGGTGGGGCATTTCTTACCCTTTACTCGACTTGGGCAACTGGGCAGTTGGGGCCTGATACAGCCAGCCACCAACACTTGTCCGCTGGTCGATACGCAACTGACGTTGAAAAAACGGAAAGTAATATGACAAATTGTGAAATGAAATTAACAATAGCAGAAAAGCAAGTGAGTAAGTAAGTTATCCCACCCAATCAATTATTTAAGTTGTCTTACAGTGTCTTTAATGCGTTTTTGGTATCTTTCTCAGTTGCATTGATAACAGTAAGTATAACTTACATTTCTAAGTACTTCTTCAAAGGCATCGGGTCAACATTACGCGAGAAAAAAACTAAACAAGACCAAAGCATTGTTAAAAGTTAATTCAAAATAAACTCCATTTAAATGTCGAACTTAATTCGTAAATAGATTCTTTGTAAGAAGCCCCTAGTTCCGCTTTCCACTAGTACGTTTGAAAAGGTAAGAGAACAAAGCGCAACACTGAACAGCACGTAAAAGCACGCATATAAAGTGAATTTTATATGCATTAAATACGTGTTTTAATCAGACAGCGAAATACTTGGTAAAGTAGAATTCTACGGTTTGAAAACGCGTTGCGTCACAAAGGAGAACTATTGTACGAACTGCTCATTAGAGAGGGCTTTTTTTGAATATCTTATTCGTTTGAAAGGTAGGTACACTTTGTACAGTGCGCGTATTTGTTTTACATTAAACCGTTGGATATTACTTAGGATTATGTGAAATAGTTGACAGGTCTCTTACGCTTCAATAAAACTGGTTGGGTAATTGACCTCCTATTAACATCACCAGCAGCCGCCACTGCCTATATTTAATAAATACGTTTTTAACTGATATATAAAATAACAGTTCTTCGAAATGCAACATGAAGATTATTATAGATCTTAATGCGCGTACATACTACATATGCATTTAGATGTTAGAGCTGTCTGTGGTTAGCTACATATATATCTAAATATCTCATGTTATAGTAATGCATACGGTCATATGTTCTTTAAAAAGGGAAACAAGATGTAATCCAAGAAACCTACCATTACACAAATTCTTTTGCAAAGTAATATAGTTCCAGCGGTACTATGAGGATAGCTTGAAAAGTTTCCAACTTAACACAAACGCAAGTGCCGTTTTTGCAAATCCAGTTCTGCTTCTCAACATAGCCCTTGTAAGTCTTACACTTCTCACATATGTTCACACATCTGTAATCCGTCCAAAGGGGAAACGATATTTTGTTCTGCTAGAAATAACGAATGTAATAGCCTCTTCATTCGATAAGAATCTCTGTCCTTCGAGCGAAACTTTGGATCTACGAGGTTGAAAAACGTCGCTAGGGACCAGATCCAGTGAATAGGGTATAAATGAGTAAGTGGCCGAACTCCAATTCTTGAATTTTTGGCATGGTGCTAGTAAAGAGTGAGGCAGCACGTGGTATTGGTATAACGAAATTGCGGTCGTTTCTAAGTAATTTCTGCAGTTCTTCAGTTTGTTAAGTATAGATGCGTAGTATGGCCCCGCTATTGTTTTTTCTTTTACAAAATGATCCATTAATACAACTCTGTTTTCAACCTTTTCGGAGCTGATTCACCCTTTGCAGTTTACTTTTTTAACTGTGCTTTCGCTTCAGGAGTGTATCCAAGTTTCACCTGCAATCATCAACGCCAAAACTCTGAATGCGTTTTTGTTTCAAATGCGCTTTTAGGTGAGCTACTCCGGCACCCAACGCCCGACTAGCTTATTCATGCCCAAATCTTCACTCAATACATCACAAACATGTTTGTTCGAAATATCCGCAGCCTCTACTATGCTTCTAACATTAATTCAACAGTTGCCTAGCACCATTTAATGAACTTTACAGATGCTATCGATAGCGGTTGCAGTTTTTGGCCATCCCGAACGTATATTGTTAACCAACACGTTTAAACTCAGCTGCCCACATTGTCACTGTGGCAAAACATGGTGCAGAATCCCCATAAACAGTGTCCATCTCGGATTTAATTTGCCTAGGCGCGTTACCTTTCAAATGCAAAATTTAATGACAACTAGATATTAGCTGGGTTCTGCACTATTTTTATTATATATAAATAATTTTCCAAATGTATTAGAAAATGTAGAAGAGGTAGTGTTATAGGAGCTTAGTTATCGAGCCAATAAATATGAATACAATGAGTGATGTAGCTACAGTAGCTTTAACCTGTGTTGATAAATGGGCAAGTTGCCCATTTATTAATACTAGGTTGCTTGTAGACTCCTCGACTTTAGTGTCGACCTCAACGTATCGAGTAAACATTGATATCATGTTGAATGTCCAGAACGTCAACAAAACGCCTTTCGAGGTTATATTTAGTATATGTCTTGACGGCTGTTGATGTAGTGTACCGAGGTGATAATGAGTGTCAGGAAAATTAATGATAAATGCTGACAGTTTATTCTATGGTGGAAAAAAATATGCATCTTAACAATATTTAACATGAATACTCTTCAAACAAGGAAAAAACAGAATGCCCCACATAGATCAAGCAATTCTAAGAAACTAAAACTTATGATTGATTTTGTAGATTCTATTACCAAAGACGAGGCACCAAAGATTGGCGGCTTATCTTTGGTAACAGAACCAAAGAGTATATAATGCAGCTGCACTGTTGCAATGCCAAAGTTATACTGATATGCGAAGCAAGAAAAGTACAAAAAGCGAATATGAAAAAATACACAAAATATATTTCTGTTTCTACATATCTCTGCCATAACATATAAAGCGCAGTAAATTATTCCCCAACTGCGAATGGTAACGCAAGACAACTATTAAAATAATTTGTCAGAAATAAACCCTTCCACGACTGCTCTAGTATCATCCGCCTGTATTAGTAATTTGAAATTTAAAAGGAAATAAGTGATATCATTAATGAAAATAGAGAATAGGATGGGTGAGAGAACATAAATCGTTAGAACGTTTTACAAACTGATACTTTTCTGATAAGCGTAACATAACCCATTTAAAAGAAACTCCACTGACTTCCACAAACTCCCATTTTTGTATAAGTATGTATATCATAAGTCATGTGTATATATTAGATTCGAATACATAGCTCAGACCACACAAGACTCTGACTGGAATTATGCCTTTCTAAAGTTCTGTAAAAATACACCGACTCACCAGAACAACAAAACTATTTGTGTGATTTTGAGTCTCAAAAGGATTGATCCAGATACCCGATACGTCAATTGTGATAAGAAGCGAAAACAATTTTAGTGTAGAACATACCAGAGATGTCAGTGCTGGTTTAATAGTCGATAGTAAAATTACCATTAATCCAGTTGAAGTTGCAACCACTGTCAACTTTCAACTTTGTATCTGAAGGTAGAAGGAACTTCTAAATCGCAGGTTTTATACACACCTTCCTCGCGTATTAATAATAAGACAAGTTTTGTGTGGAAGTAGACCTTTTGATCCACTGTGTATTCAACAAAAATTTGATCATTTTAATGCAAAATGTAGATTTTGGAGGGTTTTTTTTGGGGATTTTTACCATTTCAAATGAGTCACACTGTTTTACGTTATATTGTTTGACATATCCAACACACCTTTATGTCAGTGTGGACCAATAAAGATCTATTTACCTTGATACCTTTTAGTTTTACATAGGTAATCATTGCAAGAATGTTTTTAATCTTAGCTGGAAAAAAGCGAAAAATTGCAGGAGCGGAACATTTTTAAATTAAACCCTATAACTTGGAAACAAATGAATATATTGAGTTTTTTACATTATTTTTACGTTTATAATGTACTCCTAGAGTTTGCGCCGTTCCTACAATAGCAAAAACTTGCCTGATCTGAAGCCATGTTAAGATACTTAGAAAAGAAGTTGCCTAAACAAGAAATTGAATGAAATAGATAAATAATTTGACACTATGGTGGGGTCATCTTTTTTATGGAGCGAAATTATGGCATATGTTTTGAAATAAACAGGAAAGGCATCACCAGTTAAAAGTGTAAACGCTGAGACAAGTAAATAACTAAATTCTTTATTCTCTTCTCATATTTCGTGAAAGGGAGGATGCACATAGAGTACTGATTGTCCTTCATATGTTTTCAAAGGGTACTTGAGGAATATGTCTCTTTAGAGAATGAGGCAAACTCTCAAAAAACTGGACAGATATCCATTTTTTTAAATTATATTTAATGTAATTCCATACAAAATATCTTTCATGAATTTTTCATTGCAGACCTTCTCAATATCAATTCGCAAAATTCGATTACCTTTGACCGTCCATTCAAAAGAAGAAAAACCGCATATTATTCAAACTCCTTGTACAAAGAAACAGAAAATGAAGTGAACGCTGAGTTAAAGGCAAAAGTAATTACATCATTATATTTTTCATACACACTTATCGATCCAACTTCAAACACATCAAGGGAAGGTTACTGGTCATCATACGGGGCGCAGGTGAAGGAAATGAAAAACAATTTTTAATATAAATGCATAGCTTATATGCACTTAATAACTCCGTCTCTCTCTAGAACGGTGTAGCGGTGCTTATTTACAAAGACTGCAGTACACCGAAGTTTTTGCTTTCATTCCGATAGAAAAGGAAGTTAAAAATGAAGGAGAAAGAAAGACTTACCGCTACGGAAAGCGAAGAACATCGTTCATTAATCGAATTGAATTTTAAAACGCGCCCTGGTCGATATTAAAAATTAGAATTGGTTTAAAAAATCAAACTAGTATTTTAGGCTGTAGATTTTACGAAACTAATTAATGAAAAGAAGTTCTTTGGATCAAATTAACTTGATTGACTAACTAAAAGTTTGTAGACTAGGTAAACAGAATTGTTTTAATTAGATGAATAAAATAGGTTTGTTTTCGTATCTAGCTCTGTTAAGTTTGTGTAAACTAGTGCCTACAGAATTCAAGCAATTGGAAAATTGCATAGGAAATACACCGACTGAGTACCAAGTGCTCAGTCAACAGTGTTGGGACTTTCAACTTTTTGTACATTCATTAAACCAGCAAAATATTTAGAAAACAAATAACTTATTTATACCACCATAATGAAATGATTGCGTCAATTAATCGATAGATCGTTCCTTAAAGCCTTTGATCATGAAATTGAATCAACCACCTTTCTAATACAGGTTCGTCAATTGCTGAAAATCGCCCAATGCACTCTGTGGGAATGGCATATATATAAAAGCAACCACTAAATAATGGAAAGATAAGAACTCTTAAGACTGGTGGAAGATTATTCCAGGTTAGAGACATGCCAAGCAATCTCTGATTGGATACTGGCCTAGATTTACAGCGAACCTATTAAGCAGAGACAGGAAGTCTGTTAGAACAATAGTGAGCCCACTATTGCTGGACACTGTTTGTTCGAGAAGCATATAAGCAATCTGGGCCTGACGGAGGAAATAGCATGTAGATTCTGCCAGGCGGAAGAAGAGACTGCCGCCCATGTGCTGTGCGACTGTATAGCACTGGCAGGATTACGGCTTTTAGAAATGGGCTCAAGATACACAAAAGCCCAAAACCTATGTAGAGGAATCACTTACAAGGCTGCTAAATCTAGCAAAGAAAACAAAGCTAATGTAATTGATCTAATGAGAGACGAACCACAATAGATCTGAAAAGGTCGCAGTAGGACAGGTCAAGAACCACCTCGGGTAGTAATCTAATCTTTCTAATAAAACGAACAAGAACGCCCGTATTTGTAAGCATTTTTAGAATTAAATTAGAGTTTCGTATTTTATATATTTTTATTTTTCCTTTGAGATGTAGCACTACATTAGTAGTGTAATCGTTCATTTTTATACATTGATTGTTTTGTAATAAGCGCAATAAAGTTATTTCCAAGTTCTTCAATATTTTCAATTCAAATATTTCTTGGGCTAATATGTAATAAAGTAAATCTACAGTTTGTTGTACTAATTTTAAGAGGAATAATAGGTAGGTTTGTATGTAACGTTGATTTTTCTTTTGTAAATTATGTATATGTTGTTCATTGCATCTTTTTATTAACATCACTTCCTGTGTGTAGAAATGTTTAAATATCGCGGACAATTTCAGTTGATACCTCTGGTATTAAAAAACATATTCACAACATAACTTTTTATGGTGTTTAAAAAATGTCTGTATAAGTAAACAGTGTATTTATTATTAGCGATTCATAAACAATTCAAAGTTTGCAGGATAGTGAGGCGTCGTATTCGCAATACAACAAAAAATTCGATTGAATTCATAAACAAAATATCCCGCGGCTCTCTGTTTATTCCGTGGTCAACATTGTGAAATGAATTACATACCGCATTCCTCATACTCATACATAAACTGGAATGAAATACTTGGGATACGATGAAATCGCGGCCCTGGTTGCTACGGTAACGGTACCACACCTGGCCAAACAACAAATCACAGTCTAAGGGGATTTATGTATAGTATCACTGTACTTTTAAAAAGTGACTAATAGACTTCCTCTAGAAGAAAAACTTAAAATAACAATTAGCTACCTAAAATTAGAACAAATAGAAAGAATAGCTGAAAATAGAACATCTACGCGACGATTTTCTAAGGGGATGTACAACAAAATAAATGGATATGCGGATGTGGAGTTTCAAATTTATTATATTATTTCCTGTTTACGTTCTAAAATACTTCGTTTGGATCATCAAATTTCAGTTAAGCTAGATCTGGTGTGAAATCATTTGGCCACTAAATTAAAGAAACATGAAGAATCTAACGGTAACATTAATGCCCATTTAGTTTATTAGGTATGGAACTAAATATTCTGCTGGAGCTCAGCTCTGCTTATCGACAACATATCGTCAATTATAACAGGTAAGTTAGGAAAAGATGTTATACCATGTGAAGCTAGGGGACTCCCTCGAAAGCATTTGTTTTATAGTTAGTAATTACTCAGTCTCATCCGAAAAACCAAAGAGCAACACTAGCCATATTATAATTATAATTCTCAAATACAATGAATAAATAAATAAATTTCTTTTCAAAATAACTTTATAACCAAAAAATGATAATGCCGTTTAGAAATTAGTAAATTAATTCGAATAATCCTTTTTTTCTGTGTGTGACAATATCGCATTCACCACAATGTTCCGTTTATTTCTAACCGGTCGCTATATTACAATGTTTAATATAGTTTATAGATTTCATTGAGCTTTTGAATTGGCTCTTAGGAATCACAATGGCAAAAAATCCGAATTTCATGATATATTTTGGGGAATTGATCCATTTTTCTGATAATTGGACAGCAAATGTTAGTGCTTTTGAAGGAACTTCAAATACAATGCAAGATAAAATTTTACATTCTGTGCTTGATGTTTGCAGAATACAAATTTTAAGTCAAATTAAAAATCCATCGTAAGGCGCCCCCTCGTCAAAAAATTACGCATCGTCACTGAATGCGAAACTATAAGAAACAATCATTAATTTTATTTAAAAACTAGTATTATAATGAATAATAATAATTGTACAATGTACAATTGTACATCCTAATATGTTGCCCTAATCAACATAATAAATTGCGAAATCAAAGCTTAACGATTTGTAAGCGAAGGAAATGAGTGCATTGATTTAGAGTGCCGTACGTATTGTTAAGGTGTCATGCAATAGTTTCTTTAATATTGAATCAACAATACGAGATAATTATTCTAAGCACTTCAGTTTAATTGTTCTCCAATCTAGAAAAGGATTCCTTACGGGGAACCGATTAAAGCTTTTGAATTAACTAGATATTACGTTCAAGGGAGACATTAATATTAAACAATGTTAATGGTTAGTTACGCTGGTAGTTATCTAACAAAAAAATAATCCTGAGTCCTGAAATTATGACCAGAAAATGATAACGTTAAATCTAAAGTTATTTAAAAGATCTCTTAAAATATCATGTTCGTTATATGTCCTCCTTTATTAATCTCTCTTCCCAAAGAGCAAAGAGAAATATAGTAAAGCACTTACCATTATTTCATAATTTGAAGCAAACGAATCGATGGTCCGAATTGTTCCTTCTAATTCCACGGTTAACACTCATGTCACATCGCAGAAAATTTCGGAAATTCGCAGAATATCTAGTGCGGAAAAGTTAGCGCGAAAAAGTTTGCAGATTCTGAACAAAAGAACTTAAACGTGAACTGTATAAAAGGGCACACCTCCAGAACTGACCTTAAGCCACGAGCTGCGGCCCGATGTCGAAGATACCTACAGATTTTGCGACACGCTAGAATCAAAGTTCGCAGCTTTAAACGCACCAAAACCCAAATCCGAATCTGCTAACATGCATATTAGCCACTTTTCTTTGGAAACCAACATGTTATTGTTCAGAAAAAAAAAAGCGGAAAAAATCGAACTTCCAAAAGGTCAAATGATTATCACTTTTCGCACGGAAAATGCAGTTTTAATTTATTCTATTTAATGTTTGCTTTCCAAAATCGAATCCAGAACTTAAACATCGCATAAAGCATCGTGTTTTCATCCAGTAATCGCCTCAAATTAAAAAAAAAAATGTGCAGTACTCGCGAATGTGACGCACCGTCGGTTGTGAGGTCTGCGTGTTCTCTTTTTGAAGTCTCTATGTCTTGCGAGGGCAACAAAGTTCCGGGTTGCGCAAGCGTTCCACGTTACCGCGTGGCTGATTTACCTCGACTAACCCCGGAGTCGAGTGAACTACATCTTTCTAGAGGTGATCGCGTCCGTTCGGGACCGTCCGTAGAATCGGAGCTGATTTTGATAGTTTAAAACGAGAATTTCCTGAAGGAAATTCATCCTTACTTGTGCTTTTTTAGTTTCAAATATTGAATTATTTTCCAACTTTTACACTTTCGTTGCACTGATATTTGTATTAACCGAACATAATCTTAGTACATTAACAATAAAAACAAATGTTCGCGACATAGCGGTATCCTTGCGTTATAGTAACCTAAGTAAGCGTATCATTTTAGCGAATGATACCATTAAAGAGGAGTTATAACGAAACCATGGCCAGATATAACCTGTACCATACAGATAGAAAACTCAATGTTAAGAAAGTCAAACGCATGGGGAATTTGGCCAATGCAAGCAATGCGTTGCATTCACCGGTCACCGGTTGATGATGAGGACGGCGTGATGATGGCGTATGATGGCGTAGTATGATGTTTACCATACTACGCCACAGTCCTTGCTATCATTATTGATCCAGTATTTAACAGAATATTTAAAGCACATTAAATAATTTTTCATTTTTGAATCCTGCATAACTCATTTTTTTAAAAGAAGCGGAGGTTAAAAATCACCCAACAAAAATTAGGGAAACATAGGAAGATATTTCTGACAATTTAGATACACAACTCATCTTATTTATAAAAACTCTCAAAGAATTTCTTCTTCTAGCAGGAGTCAAAACTATTAGAGAACTGGCAAAAATGGCAATAATTAAAGTACAAGTTGGCCAGATGTTTGCACTCTGATTCTTTCTTGATTCTTGACTATACCGATTACAACTGCAACTTCGGAGAGTCAGTTTCTAAATTAAAGTTAGTAAAAAGTTATGTGCGTAATTCTATAATACAAGAACGTTTCTCTGGATTAACTATTTTGAGCAATGAAGCCGAGAGAGCCGAACAAATGGAAACACAACACTACATTTTGTTTTATCTATTTTATTAATTTTACATGGTTTCAAAGGGGCCAACAACAATTTTTGTATTGAGGCCCACAATTTGTGGTTACGCCACTACGCATAGTTATAGATACAATACGTATAGGTTTCATTGTCTAGTCATAATAAATACCTCCAATTATCAAATTAACATACTTTTGAAATTTGTGCAGTGCAATAAAATATAGTGAAACTAGACACGAAAACATCAAATCAACATCTTTGATATTGTTAATATTTGCTACCGACGGATATATTATAAAACGCATTTATTGAAACAACAGCATAATGCCGTATAAATAGGAACTATTTTGATTTACTTATTTTTCGTATTCATAGCCTCTCCAATTTATTCCGCGCGCAGTAAGCAAAAAAATGCCCGCACTTAGATGTCAAAGTTACGATTATTATCTATTAAAGAATTTGGGTTTCCGGGTTGAAACCGAGTCGTAAATTCATGAATCCACTGTTTCGTTCTCAGTTGCTTGGAGCCTCTTCTAGGCTACTGCATGTTGTACACAACATGCAACAGACTCGTGCAATTACTACGCGGGTTTCAACCTGGAAACCTAAATTCTTTAAAAGAAAGCAACGACCGCGTCTTCAACTTATGATTATTATTTTGATAGCAAGAGCAGAATTATCGAATGCATCGCGCTGTATTGTCGGCAAACAAAATGTATTCTTACCAACTTTGTACTAGATTTGACCTGCGCATTAGACGGCGCTACATTGTGGAAGTTTGCAGTAAAGAAAGCAATATCAGATTGCTTATAGACAACAAAATCAGCCAGGGATTTTGACAATTAAAATTCCATTAACATGACAAAAGATATTGCTACAAAAATAAATATCATCAATTTAGCAAAAACAAAACATTGTTCTGCAAACACAATAGGTTTATTCGAACCCGCAGTTCCGAGATATTCTAGGACTAATGCACATAGCTGTTACGAGTCCGTTGTTCGAACCATGCAATTCTAGAATTACAAGAATTGTCAGTTCGTTGTTCAAACCTCGTGCAATTCGTAATCCAAATTCCGTTTAACAATTCTTGCTGTGGATCAAGTATTTGAAATGTTTACTAAACTTGACCACGCGCATTCATTATTTTACAAGGAGAGAATGCTGTTGACAAATATTGGTCACGAAGTGTCTTATTAGTAATTCTTTTAGTAAAGATTTAGATTCACAGACTTTTTAAAATAGGAAAATATATATAACAAACTTAATGTAGGTATTTTATAAATGCAAATGAATACAAAAAGTACATAAATGCCACTGTTGGCAACATTGATTTTTGACTGCAGTAGATTTGAAAGTTTACTGTTCAAAGTAATGCGCAATGCAGAAATCTAAGCAGTTAGATTTTCTGTTAGTTCATCTTACGTTTCCACGCGTTCAACTGTTCATGTTTCTCGAGAGTGCGCGCGAAGATGAAAAAAAAACGATTAAAGCCGTAGTTAAAGACAAACAGCTGTGATTAAGCGCGACCACAATGCGTTGTGTGGACCGTTCTCTAAAACAAGAGTGTGAACAACTTGTGACGTGTAAAAGCTGATGCTTTACATCTTTTGGCACTAACGATTCGCAAATGTTATCCAGAGGCAATTGCATTAATTTAAAATACTTAAAAAATGTTTTTGAAATCCCCCAAACGAATTCGAGAACTTCACACGTATAGAATAAAATACAAAAGAAAATGGTTCAATAATCAGAGCTTCTTCTATTTCTTATTAATTTAGCAAAACAGCAAAGAGACCTGATTCCATTCTCTAAAGATACACATTATTTGTCAAGGTTAAATATCTTTAATTACAGTAAATAGCATAAAACAAACTTACAATTTCAAAATGGGTTAAAGGTTTAAACATTTAAAAAACACTCTTAAATTTCGAATGTAAATCGTTTTGTGACCGCTAGGTGTCGCGTCATGTCACGAAGTACCTTACCAACCCTGCAATGCGTTCATCCAATTCTAATGGATAGCGAAGCGCTTCAAGGTGTTGGAATTTAAACTGATACTTCCGACGTTTTATTAAGTGAAGATCCTTTTCATTGTTCATATTTTATAGATTAAATTATATCGTAATACATTAACTAAGAAAAAGATCTATAGCGGATTTTGAATCTTCTTCTTCGCCTACTAATCTCTACCGAACACCACTAAATGTTTGTTTTCAGCGGGTGTGGTATAAATCTAAGCAATTTTTTTTGTTAGAAAAAAAAAAGTAATGTCTACCAAGAGTACTACCACAAAGTAAAGAAGCTCTATTAAAATCTTACAGGACACGTTTAAAAGATGATGTAAAAAGTATGATAGAAAATTTCGTAGGTATATGATGCTGATACTCTTATAGGTTATGTTAATACGTAGTATTCAAATGTTCAATGAAATATAGAAACAATAAAGCTTGTCAAAGGCGAACACGACACCCAATTATCAAGAATGACTCAATGTGAGCAGGATACTTACGAAATGCACGTGAGAGCCGCTAATATGGTACGAGCTGGTGAGTCTCTCATGAAACTAGTCTCCGATATAAAACAGTACTTGATTTTAAACGATTTCCCGTCAGTCAATGAAGCAATAGGACAGAATTCAAAGTTATTTAGGTAAGTTGCTAACATGCAGTTTAATGATATAACAATTCCAAATTTGTTTTTTCTAAGACGAAACAAGCCGAATGTGATCAAAAATTGATGTCGTTAAGAGATGATATAGCAGCAGATTTGCACGATTTAGAGGAAGAGTATTATAATAGCATAAATAAATAAGTTAGAATACAATTTCATGTTTATTGAATTTGCTATAACATTATACAAAGTAAGTAGTATTTTTTGTATGGAACAAGAAAATATACTCAGAGAAATAAAATATGGGCTTCTTTGAACCCAAAACTAATTAGAAAAATTATCCAAATTTGCTTCATTGCCTCATAATAAGATTTCTATACCTACCAATGTTGATTTGGGTACTTTTTTGCATCAGTGGTGACGCATAGATTTGATAAATGTGTGTTTTGCCTTTATCCATGACATAGACATCCCACAGACAGGGGCAGTGAGGGGCCATGCTTTGTTTTTTTTTTCGAATCATTAAATTAATTGATCTTGAATCTTTTCTTTTTTCCATTAATGAAAAAATAAAAAAACTACAGAAAGAAACCTGAAAAAAACTGTGTCGATGCTGCCTCACAGTTAATGCCATAACATTTCAAAACGACAAGCTAAACATTTCTTGGCGCCTTCTAGTGCCGCTTAGAAAGCAGCGACATAGACCGGGTACTGTTTCCCAAACCATCTCTCTGACTACTTAACCACGAGATAGCGGAGCAAGTAACGCTACTTCTACTTTACATACATGAGTGATATTGAACATAGGTTATCTCAGAAAATATCAATTTCAAAGTGGGGTCTGTATTAGTTACAATTCTTACTGCTTTCCTAAATATTCATTAAATAAACTAACGCAAATTACAATTTAATCATTTTAATCAATTTTGATTAAAATTATTTCTAAAATATCTGCATTATCTGCCGACCAAATAATATCGTTGCGCATTTGTTCGAAGTCATTTTCTTTAGCTTCTTTTTCTTCTTTCTGAATTAATCTTGTAAGGTTCTTCATCTCTGGTTTACGCCAAATACTGCATGTGTTCGCCAAATGTTAAAGTAATTTCAAAATCAGGGAATGCAATTTGCTACATAGACTTTTTGCTAAAGCAAATCGAAACACAGCAATATCAACGGTACCGAGTTCCTCTGCTCTAGTAAAAAAGTGGCAAGCTCATTGATACTGTAACAGTGGTCTTTTTTAACGTGGGGTAACCGCTCGACGGAGTGTATAAACTTTTTGAAGACTAGTGACAGCGCGTGTAAAGTATCCCATGGTTTTGGTACTACCACCCCCTCCCAGTAAAACGTGAAACGCAATTAAAAATTGATCCCTAACATCTGACTGGTAACTTTGGTAATCCTAGTAGGGCTCGAATGCAGTGTGTCTACCACTACCGCGCAAGCGCTGTTACCAACGAACCACCGCACTGCTCACAAATCAAATTTACAAAATATTTTCTCATAAATAAGGTTTTTTAATTTTAAATTCAATACAAGTACTTTGCCCGACTTAAATAAAAACGCCTCATTAACTGTTGTTAAATATTCTTTAATCTTTTCACAATATGAGATGATTCTTCAAAAGTCAGTATACCGTGCTTTTGGATGTATTTCCTAATCTGCTCGATAGGTGGGGGATGATTATGATTATGCTCAACCACCACACTCGTATCTGGACGTAGTGCGCCGTTTACGTCCGTAATCAATCTACATTTGCACTTGTAACGGTAGTAACCGCAACACAACCAAAATAATTTGTTTGATGTCGAATTGTTGAGGAGAAATCTGTAATTTCTGAATAGCAAACATCTGTGCCCTTTATGGTTCACAACATATTGAACATCTGAAAAGAAAAAAAAATCTTAAATCATCTTTCCTAAACTAAAAACAATTCATTCGAAATGTGTCAGATTGCATAGCATTCAAAAACGTGCAAGATTTTTTAAACTTTTATTGATGTTAGCTTTACAATAACATTAATATCTTATAAAGTATTCCTAATATTTAAGCTCCTTTCCATATATCGTCTGTGATACATTCTTTCATTCCCAAGACGTTAACTTTTATTCTATCCGTGTGAGGAGGATGATTATGACAGCCGCTGATCCTTTTCAGATATCCCTGAACATCCGTGACGCAAATAGATCGACATTTTATTTTGTAATAATCGCTGCAAACCCAAAACGTACCAACTTTCTTTTGATGGTTCACGTAGAATATGTTGTTCTCATATATTAAACATCTTTTACCTCGCCTGGTTTGGGAATAACTTATTTCTAAAAAGAAATAGGCGTTATTTAAATTTAAATGTCTCAGAAATTATTTTTGATTGACAACTTAGTTAAAGGGACACCTGGCTTTATAAGATTGGTACTATTGAATGTCATTGAAATCAGCGCGAATTTTAAATGTTTTCGATAATAAAGGCTAAAGTATTTAAAAATTTATTAAATAATCACGCATATGGGCATTACAGTAATTAATTTATCATTAATGGACCGTTATTGACGACTCTCAATTTCTCTTTATAGCAAACTCCATCCATGTACTGTTTCAATCTCTCGAGATTAATCTGATGATTGTGCAAGACAGCAGAGTATTTAAGCGCCTCTTTGGTGGTGTTCACACGACATTTGCAGGCTGTTCTCGCGTACTCGCTACATTTCCAATATATTGAAACTTTAAAGATCCTATTCACACTGAACGTATGATTGCGAAATATCAGGCGTTTATGACCACGGCGACTGATAACATAGGTAACAACTGAAATGAAAAAAGTATAAGGTAGATTTCGAAATATTATAGTATGGATTATGGCTACAAATCCCCTAGCGACTTTCCTTATTTTTCTTTCTTGCATTGGTAAAGAACAATTTCTTCTATTAAAAATATATAAATAACCTGAATAATATGGTCTACTTGGAAAGTTAGCATCTTCTCCAAATAAAAAAAAGACACTGAGGCTAAATCGATTTATTACAAAAATGTAAAGAAAGATAAGACACACAGGATTGGCTATAACAACAAAACCGGGCTCAAGTAGCAGGTATTTGTGGTGGATTCGATAATAATCCCGAGTCACAATTTGTATTTTGGGAAACAATCAACTGCACTTCATCCTAATAGAAGTTCTAAAGCTGACACACGTTAAAAAATAACAGTCTTCCCAAAACTATTGAATTCTTTTTACGGACATAATACGTGAACAAACTGATTTTGATAAATCCTTTTCAGTAATAGGATGATTGTGGTTAGTGTGTATCAGTATAGCTTCATTTTCCGAAGTTCTAATCCTAGATCTGCACTTGTAGTTACCGTATCCGACGCATCTCCAGGACGTACCGCTTCGAGTCCTCTTCACTACGTACAGGTAATTCTCGTGGAACAGCATTGGATGCTTAGTGCCAGCAAAAAAATAAAATGTACCTACAAAAGAATAAAACGCGAAATTAATTAGAGTCGTAGAATGTGAGTTACTGTATTTGGAAATGTAATCTCCTATTTTTGCAAACGGTATACCTTATTAAACAAACCTATTGCATTAAAGACTTGGATTTATATAAAAAAAAAACTCGTATGTTGTAAATAAAAATAATGTTTATTTTGGACTTGTACATTTTTAATTTAAAATTATAACCATTTTTCTGTCTATTTTAACAAAATATATGTACACTGTATATATACACCGTGCGACTTTTTGATCTGCGTGACGCGATTTGATTGAATAAAATAATTGAAAGCTTTTTCTGACAGATTTCACAGCATACGATTGGCTCTGATTAGTTGGTAATTTCTCCCGTAACAAAGTTATAATTAAGTTTGTTTCACAATAGCTTAACCAAACTTCACTCTATCGATTTACCCTGGTAAATAGTTATTTTATGTTACAGGGACGTAATTACAGTTTTGTGGTCGAGACCGCAAAAGCACTAACCAAGTAAATTCGTGCAGTTTTAGACGATGAACAAAAATATTTTTTAAGAAACAATTCATCGAAGTAATTGCCAACACAATCATCTTTTGCCAACGTGACACCAATCTTTAATTTATTACATCAACTCGAGCTTGGAACTGCCTACGCCTTATACAGTTGTCAAAAGGTGGTAATGTTTCCCGGCCAAATTCAGAAACAATTTCTCGAGTCACTCTTGCCGTATAAGGTCTAGCGTTGTCCTGTAAGAATAGGACTTTCTTTCCATTGATCAAAGAAGACTGTTTCTGGATGAATGCCGATTGTACTCGCTGAAGATCGTTTAACTCGTTTCCAAAAACTTATAATGGAAAATTCTAGCTGCTGCCTACTAAACACAATAAAATCTTTTTTGTGCAAGGATACGTTGGGAATGTGGGATATTGAATCAATTAGCGACAATATCCACTTTTTTCGCAAGTTAACAACGAATCAAATGGTAAGACGGGTGAATTTGTTATTATCTAACAATTCGCATAGGACCCATTTGCTTTAATTCTAGCTTCTACTTTCCTAACTGGTGAAGGTGCAATATCGTCGTCGTTAATGATGGTCGGTCTTCCAGAAAGCTAAAATCTCTTGAAGAAGATCTTTTAAATCACTTCTGTGCTGTTCGATCACTTACAGCATCATCTGCAAATGCGGTACATATTTTTGGCGCAGACGCTGCAGCTGTAGTGGCCAGTTTGTACACATAAACAAATGAATTAAAGTTTTATTGCGTGCCTTTTTATTTTAAAATATGAATTTAACAATTGTCATTAAACGGATGTATCCAATGAAAGAAGGATTAGTACTACATTAGTATAAATTATTATAGGCAATCTGACGTATTCAAGAAATATACGGACATTTACGGCCCGAGTGTCATATTATATTTTTCCTACTACCGGAGAACATTTCGGAGAAATCAGTACTTTAAGAAGATATTTGACATTTGCTTACTTACTTATATAACTGTCGAAGTTATAATTTTCGTTAGGTATTGAAATTTATGTCTATATTCATTTTATTACATCACTCTGTTAAGAGCAACCAAAGTAGATAACCCATAAATCGCATTTACATCGTTGCGGTCAGGGCAGTAACGTAGCCAGTAGTAAGAAAAGCGCATTTTTTACACGCATGCATTTCGTATGTTCGCAAATAAAAAATCCCACCGTGTATAATTAATATATCGTAAAATTAATAATACTTTAACACTCATACACGGTAAAAGAAAATGAAATCTACTTTGAAATAAAGTCGTACCACATTCTTCTAGATACATAACAACACAAAGATACAACGTACTTCTATAATGTATACACAATTCTACATAATATGTATAACACTCAATGAATAATTCATTTCAGCTTCAGAAAATTGAATAACACCCTTGAAACGCTAATTTGTGGCTTAGTTTAGATGCATAAAATGAAATATACAATGAACCACATGCAGCATATTTTTGGAAGAAATTCTTTTAGAATATGGGAAAACGGTGTATATGTAAAAATATGAACTGGACAATCATTTCACAATTGGTTGTAGCGTACTGTATACAACATCAAACGCTGTAATGTATATTCAGGAAAATTTATCAGTAGGTACATAAACAAGGTTCGTCAAAAATAAAGTACCCAATTTGAGGGTCACTATAGGAAGTGTTAGAAATATAGAATATATTTATTATTTAAAGTTGAGGATTTCCAAATATTCTTTATCGTTCCTTCAAATACGGTACTTACTTTCAACTCATTTGGACATTCATCGTTTGCTTCTATAACATTAATTTTCACGACGACAAGTTCCCTTAAGAATGATTATTTTAATACAATATTACCTCAAAGTCTTCCTAAATTAAATGTAAACAAGTTTATACTATCCCTATCTTTGATAAGCAATTAAAATAGATTTTACGTATGACAACCCAATCGGATATATGAGCTGAGAGCTTATCGTAACCACAAGTCTTCAGTGTAAACGGTGTGTATATGGTTTGCCGAGCATTTTCAACTTACTGCCCACAACATGAACCCGAAAATTAATCACCATAAAAAATGTATAACTTTTGAAGGTTCGAAAACGTATTTTGCAAATAAATATAGTCGAAAGTTGCCCAACTTCTAAACCATATATTTTTCAATTTTGATTAAGTTTTAGCGGAATACAATAGACTTTATTTGCCAATTTGTAACTATTTTGAAGTCCAGAATCTAAAACAACATGACCACTTGAAGTGAAGGAGTTAAATTGGAGCCCGCCTTTACCAATGTTAATATCGAATATAAAAATAAAGTAAAAAAAAAAACTTCCTAACAAATGTTAACCACCAGAAAAGGATACAAATCAAAAACAAGAAGCAGAAGACTTTAACGTAACCGACGCACCCAAGAATAACTTCCATTAATACCGTCTAATATGCATAAACTTCAACTTCTCTTTAAATAACACAGAATGGTAATCCAAGATGTTAGCTTCCGGACCATGACTGTGGACTCCTCTCAGAATTACAGTTTGATTCGCTCCAATGACGCATCGAGCTTTGCAGACACCCATATCATACAGATGACACTTCCAATATGTCGATTTACTGCTGCTCCTATGCTTCACATACCTATAGTTCTGTACCACCAATTGTGAGAAGTGTCGCGGTCCTTGGATGTAGGTCACCGTTTCTGAAAAAGGAAATTATTATAGTAGCATATCAGCCAGAAAAAACAGGAGGACGTCAGTTGAAAAAAATTGTAATAAGAAAGAAACCAAAGATAAAATAAGGAGCATACATACATTAAATTAACTTAAAAGGATGCGAAATCTTGCAGAGCTGATAGCCATGAATTACAACACTGTTTTTACACCTTAGTTGTAGTCCACAATTGTTTAGGAAGGTTAATAATTTGGATTTATACCTCTTTTTTTTTATTAATTTCCATAAGGCATATAATATTTCGTTTTACAATCTTATATATATAATAAAATTCCTTAAATTATTGTATCTATGTTACGTTTCTTACATTTGACTCACCAGTGCAGAAATTTCTTTGGTTCTAGCCAGACTACCTGTAACTCACACAATTGTTAAGAACACTTTTTTACTGCTATGTACATTTGGGTTCTTTATTTAAATTTTAAGGTTTAATAAAGAAAGTCATTGTGAAGTTTTTTTTATTGGACACATGGCATAGTTACGATACAAAGACATTATTACTAAATACAGTTACAACAAGCATATCTATAAAGAAGTAACTGTGGTCAGTGTTCTTGAAAATTAGAATTAATATAAATAAGTGAAGAAGTATATTGCAGTAAGTAGTATTTAAACATAGAAATATTCTATAAAAACGTCATTTTTTGCAAATGGAGTTGTCTTTCAATTTGTATAAAAAAAATAATTGTAGGGTTGCCAAATGACGCTGTGTCCATTCACTTTCAGAATATAGTAGATAGTGCTGCAATCAGAGTCCATATAACACTGCCAAAATGTAACCCGATTAAATAATTTCTGAATGTTAAGAAAAATATACAAACATGCGTCACCATTATTAGCGGTAATAATAAATTCTTCTATTCTGTCTTCTATTGACAACTGACATTACAAAAACGTAGCCGTAATATTTCATTTTATTCAATTGGCTTAGGTATTTGTCAATAGCAAACGTCGAAAATATAACAAACAACATTAAAGTATCGGGAGACTCCGCATCACACAAGTTTAATTGATTAATCCGGAACAGCTGTTTCAAGGATGTGTCGATCCTCATTAACAACCGTATAATCGAATTTGGTCATAGAGTAGTCATAGTACTGTTTGTCATGCCCTTTTACCCATCACTGCTATAAATGATGTGAAAGTGAAAGCTTAGTTTCATGTGTAGACATATTTTCCCAAAAAAAATGTCGACACCCTCACGATGTATCTTTCCCAAGTTCTGTACTTGAAGAAATAACTACAGTATACTAATAGACTTATGCGTGATACTCAAATATCTCGTATACACACAGTCTCCAACATGCCTCGGTAGAGATTCGTGTGTATGAAGCCCATTCGTGATAACAGCGACATCTTTACCACAAAAAGTCCTCAATCTGGATTTGCACTTGTGAGTCTCGTATCCTACGCACCTCCATATGATATATTCGGGACATTTTTTCACCAATTTATACTTGTAGTCCTTGTAGACCAGCATATGGTGTTTAGCGCCGTGGCAAAAGTAAAATATTCCTAAAAAAGGAAGTACGTTAGGGTAATTAAGCGAAATTTATTAAAATTTTTATATTAAATAAGTGTACTTTTCCGATAAATGTAAGTAGCAAATGTTGCCAAATTTAACCTTAGTCAAATAAAATGTAAAACGGAAAAATTAAACATCCTCTTCAAATTGGTTTATTTAATAAATTAACTCGTTATTTTTTGCATTTATTTATTTTTCTTTGTAACAGTGCAATTTATACGATTACCTCTACCAAAATATCAAAGCTTATTTACAGTAGATCTAAAAACATGTCCCTAAAGCGATTACTTTAAAGAAATTAATTTCTCTTCATTTACTATCTACTGTATACCAAACAATATGTAACCGAACTTAACTTACACAATATACAATGCCAAACAAAAACTTATAGGAGCTCTACTGTCCTCAAAATTGATCAGGCTTCTTCGAAATGTTTCCTAACATAACAAGTTGAAGTAATTCCTCATCCTAAGCTGGGTTTTTCGAATCCGCATTACCCTGGAATAGATGCATTTGGACATGTCCTGCTTGCTAGCAACATGGTTATGGTCGTTCATGACCAATGCGAAATCTTTAGATGTCCGTATGCGACCTCTGCATTTGTAACTGTCGTATCCAACACACCTCCAGGCCGTGGAATCTGGGTGACGCTTAATGACCTTGTATTTGTAATGATCGTAGACCAACATTGGATGTTTAGCGCCGTGGATGAAGTAGAACGTGCCTAAAATTGGAAACATGTTAGGGTTGCGTTTGTAGGTGTTTTGTTATTGTGGCCAATCTCTACTAATTCAGATAAAGATATATTATTGACTTGATTACGCATAAAACCTCCCCCCAGAAAAGAAAGATTTAAATCAATAAGCAATACACCATTTATTAAGAAATAAACAATCTCTTACAAACCATCAATCTAAGACCTCTTAAAGTTATTATATACACAAATAAGGTTACAAAAATCATCTTTAAACCTTCAATATGTCCAGCACTTTACAATACGTATAGTCGATGTGCTGAATTTTCTTAACATAGTGAGTATGGCGGTTGTTCATAATGATCACTTGATTGTGGTAGGTTTGTAACCTAGCTTTGCATTTGTGGGTGGAACAGGCAACGCATCTCCATATAGTTGCATCGTGATGTTTCCTCGCCACCTTGTACTTGCAGTTCTCGTAAACAAGCATGAGATTCTTTGGGCCTTGAACGAAATAAAAGATCCCTAGAATGTAAGAAAAAGTATAAGTACAGTTGGATTAAAAAGGTAAAGGGTAATTACTGAACGTCTATTAATTTGTCCCCAAATTTTAAAAAGAATCACATTACTTAATATCGGATAATTATTCAATATTTGGCGAGAAATTATTTAGTACAGAGAGTAATGTATCAGTATTCAGTAGATCATTACCCAGTATATAACGATGTAATTACTCAATACTTTAAGAGCAATAATTCAGCATTTATCTGAGTATCAATTTTAACATTTAATTTTTTTTTTTAATAGACTTGTCTTCCTAGTTATCTATTAGTATAGCTTTTTCATGATTTGGAACGCCTGTGTTTTGGGCTAACTTACGGAAACTGGTATTATTTCTCCATCTCAAGAGATATTGGTTAAGCTTTGTGTACAACTTATAATTCAAAAACATGTGTCGTTCTTTAAAAATAATACTTAATATCATCTCATCTCAATCTTTATTTTCTGAAAAATCAGATAGATATATATCAGATAGAAATATAGTTTTTAAGGTAATAAACAATAAATAATAAATAATAAACAGCAAATGCGCAAGGTAAGACCAGAATTTATTTAAATAAACCAGTAGATAACGCAAACATAGTCACTAACATTTCAAAATATTTTTCTTACAAACTGAATTTAAAACTAAAACAGCAAGCAATATGGCGGTCGTTGGTCTTTTTATGTAACTCTTAAATTTCAGTACTATTTTGCTTTTATTTTTAAAGCTTCATCAGGGTAAAAAATAAGTTAAAGTAGATAGCCAGACTTGTGAATTTAAAGATCCAACGAAGTACGTGTAAACAGGTCAAACTGATGAATTCGTCAGTCAGAGTTCCTAACATATTGGTGAAATTGGAAAGTTACGTTTCTTAAAAAAACTATGGGCGTCATCTCGACAATCTTTACCACGTGTTTAAAAGTTAAGGTTATGATTATATTTAAGATCAACCGATCTTTTCGCTATAGAGGTTAAAATATGTTAGTTACAACAAATCGACCAACTCGTAGTGATTTTAGGGATAATTCAACAGACGCAACAGTTCATTGAATAACCACTGAAAATCCAAACCCATGCATTCCTATTGGCTATTCACTCGACTATTCCACAACGGTTGCGTCCGCTGAATACGCCCATTTATAACTTGTTTTACGAACTTATTTAGACGCCCCCTTACATCTAACATTCATCACACAAGAATAGACCGATTTACTAATATCCTTAGCCAGGGGAGGATGGTTGTGCATGAGATTTACGAGCAATGCGCCTTCTTTCGAAGTCCTGATGGCCGCTTTACATTTTTTTGCATTGTAAGCTACGCACAACCAAGTAGTTCTGTCTGCGCTCTTTCTACACACCTTGTACATGAAGTTATCATAGTATAACATAGGATTTTTAGCTCCGGCGAAGAAATAGAAGTTTCCTGAAAAGAGAAATGTGGTAATTAAGACAGGGTGTTTATTTTAATGTATTTAGAAGATCTTTTAATGTCGGATGAAAGTTTTTGAGATAGTAATGGCTCAAAAGAGCTAGGGAATGCTTATGGGTATTCAGAATATTCTAAATTCGTGAAATAAGTTCCCTGTAAGCAATAGGTTTCAAATTTTATTAGATTTAATAGAAAAACATTACAAGAACATCTTCAACACAAAAAAAATATTGTTAATCAACTCGAATCATCTTCCAAAACTACGTCCTCCTTTTCAAAAACATTACGCGCGAGTAAACGGACTTTGATACGTCCTTATTGGTGCTAGCATGGTTGTGTTCGGTGCACAGCAGTTGGGCCACGTCTTTCGATGTTTTAATCCTCGATTTGCATTTGTACTTATAGTAACCACCGCATCTCCAAGTAGTATGCGTCGGGGTACGTTCTTGAACTTTATACTGATAATTTTCATGAAACAGGATCAGATTTTTGGGGCCCGGAAAGAAATAGAATATACCTAGAAAAGAATGGGAAGTATTAGTTGACATTTTTCGGTAAATGATATGAAAATTTATAGAACGATTACTGTATAGATCGTCAGCATTTTAGTAATAGTAATATGTATTTTAACTTATGTTTTTCATTTAAGTCAACGTGAATGGAACAAACAACGATTTTCAATGCTGTAATTGTTGATTTGACGTTGCAGTACCTACGATAACTTTTTCAAGGAGATCATAAAGGCGTACCTAAAAGTAATATCACGTAACATAAAGTGTCAACATAAAATATAATGCAACGGCAATTTGTAACACAAAATATTTTTAGCGGTCCGTAAGTATTTCTCTTATAATTTATGGCGTAGCATATAATTTCACCTAACGAATTCTTATTCTAGATACTTATTTCTATCTAGTTGGAGAGCAAATATATTAATAAATTTCTTTGTAAAAATGTACGAATAACTTAACGCATACAAGACGCATTGCTGGACCAGCTAGGCTGCGGAGGATACACAACTAAGGATGACATTATTTGCAACCATCGCTTCAGCAAAATTTGTCAATCAAAACTACAAGAAAGCTCGATCCAATGCAGTGTGCAGTGGTATGATGAATATGCCGAGGTAAAGAATAAAGAAAGTGACACGTACAGTTGGTTACATTATTCTGTGTTTAATGGAACTAAAATAATTTAATCGTCTGTACACAGTATCCACCTAGTATGTGGGTGGAAGACATCTTCTTCTTTGAGTAATTCAAAGAATGTTTTCAAATAAAAAAATGTTTTGTGAAAATGGTTTCTTAAACGAAACATTCTGTATATTATGTTCTTGGACGTCTCCCATTAATGCTCTTCATACCCATCTTCCTTAGTTCTTGAATTTCTGAACTAAGGTCGGCATTTGAAGTGAGCACCACTGTCTTTCGTACAAACTGTAATGCTGTAATGCGATTCCTCGTCGTTTGTTGAACATCTACTAACATTTCGCGAGTATTATATTTTGTACAACGAACGTTAACATTACATAAAATACCAGAGATTCCCTTAAGAAACTTAAATCTTTTTCATAAACATTTCTATTTAACTCAATTGCAATTTTTTTTAACAACTCTCAATTTGTTCTTGATATACATATTTTTTACTGCTGCACAAAAACAGTGCGCGATATAATTTTCGCTATTAATTATTTATACCTGCTTGTTAACTTGTTGTACTATGTACGCGGGAAAATGATGGTTATTTGGAGTAGATGCTGGAACTGTAGCAAAAATGATAATGTTTACATATTAGCTTTAAATTAATGCGTATCTTAAACAAAAGAATAATTTATGGTACTACGTTACAACAGCCCAACTTCATATTTAATTTACTGAAGAACAACACACTTCAGGTAAAAGGAAATCCATGTTTAAAAAAATAGAACTGTATTTGACCAAAATTTGATAAAAGCCTGTTCTAGATGTTTGGAACAGTTTTTCTATCAAATTTTGGTCAAATACAGTTCTATTTTTAAAACTTGAAACAGAATAAATGTTGGTGGTGGTAACGATTTCGATGGCCAACTTGTAAATATTAGTCGATATTAAAAAAAAATCCATGTATCGCAGAAAACTCCAAGAAATACTCGATCGAATAAGATTTGTATCAGCGCTCTAGAACGTTCAAGATATCAGCTGCAAAAGTAATAGCGGAATTGCGTAAAAATCTCAAATGATCTCAAAAACTAGAATAGCACTTGACATGAATTGAAGACGTCCAAAATCGTAATAATGTATAGGAAAACCAAACTTGTAGCAAAAACATCTTGAGCATAATTTTCTGTTGTGCAAAACTTTCTTTATTTGAAACCTTTTTCTGTAAATTGCCTAGGAAGGAACTATTTTCCGCCCACGCCCTAGGTGGATAGGCTCTACAATGTTTTTGTTTGAACGGTTACAAAAGCAAATCGTATTGTGTAACGCGAAAGTATAATAAGGAAATATTCTGTGTAGAAAATAAATGTATTTGTAATAATAGTGGTAAAATTAATAATGGTCTTTAAGAACTACTCGAAATAACAAATTTTAAACTACTTTATTCCGAAAAAAGAATTACAAACAAATACCAAATCAACTTTTGCCATTCTGCAAAACTATTTCTTCCTTTTCAAAACCATCTCACACGAGTCAACAGCTTTGGAGAGGTCCCTCTTCAAACCAGCATGATTGTGCCTGAAGGATATTTCGGCCATATTTTTCGAAGTTTTAATCCTCGCCTTGCATCTGTACTTATTATAACCACGACATCTCCAAGTTGTATATGTTGAAGTCCGTTTTTGAAGCTTGTATTGATAATTTTCGAAAAAGAGTGCCAGGTGTGTTTGACTCGGAAAGAAATAAAACATACCTACAAAACAAACGAGAAAATTAAATTGTTTTATAGTAATAATGATAATAATAATAATAATAACGTTAATTTTCATGAACGATGCAAATTGCATGAAAAACTTTTTTATGCTAAAGCAAAGTGACGAATGCTGACAAGTCTATCGTAGACTTATTTTCAAATACATAGACAGACGACTGGTAAACATAAACCTTTGTTCACAGTTAAAATGTCATTTTTAATGGTTCTCTGTTATATAAAAAAGTCTTCAATTAACAAGAAGATATGGTCGAAACCCAGAATATATACGGTTATCTGTGGAAATTTACTAATCTATTAATTAAGAAACCCGGACGTTTTTGCGTTATTGACAGTGATTAAATCTGTGTTTATACCACCAAAGTAAAATAAAAATAAAAAATTCTACGTAGAAAATAGATTTATTATTAATAGTAGTGATAAGATTCTTTATTAATAATAATATTATTTAAAAAAATACAAGCACAGTATCAAATTTGCCATCTTCCAAAACTACTTATTCCTTTTCAAAGTCATCACACTCGTACCAACGGATTTGGACAGATCCGGCTCGATAGTACCATGATTATGCTTGGTATATAATAACTCGGCCACAGTTTTTGTCGTTTTAATCTTCGCCTGGCACCTGGTCTTATGGTAGTGACGACATCTCCATATCGTGTATGATGATTTTTGGTTTTGGACCCCGAATTGATGATTTCCATAACAGAGAAATAGATTTCTTTGTCCGGGAAAGAAATAAAAGATACCTGAAAAAATCATCGAAAAAAAAAATTATTTTAGTGATAACAATAATAGTAACGTTTATTTTCATGGACGACACAAATGTATGGAAAACTCAGATTTTATGATCGTGTGAAATGAAGTGTGTTGACAAATAACTATGTTACAGCTAAGTAAGTTTAAGTTCTTTAAAATGGTGTTCTCAGGCTAATTCCAATAATACTCCTGATTATTCCTTTTTGTGCGAAAAATCCTTTCCAAATAACTAAATCGAATCAATCTTACGTCCGGTTTCGTTTATATGATGTGTGTGCTGACGATTCATTTGTGCCACAGTGATAGTGTGTTGTGTGTTCTTTCGACCTGGTATTTATGGTTCGTCTCGGTTATCCATTATTAGCTTTATCACAGACTACACAGTTTTCTTTGGAATCTTACATTTTCAACACGAAATTCCAAATTACTGACGTATAATATAAAAAGTTTGAAGCCGATGATAGAGCGCAATACCCACACAAATTAAAGAATTTAAACGAACGAATCCAGTATAATACAACTTCTCTGATGCAACAGTGATAAAGTCGCTGAGTCGAGTGCCGTACTGTAATTCCAAAACATCTCAACCGACATTTGCCCCCATCACAGTGTAACGTAATATTACATTATTAACAAAAGTTCTTAAAACTGAAATAGTATTGTTATTCTTTTCTAAAACCATGTAGAACATCAAACATTATAGAATGTTACTATGAATAACAATTAGCAAAGGGCACTAATTATCTATGGTTAACTTGGTCGTTAAGATAACGCACAAGCTTATAGTCACAATAATAATTGTTTTTTAATCGCCAATTAGAAATGAAGGAAAGTGTCTACGGCAAAGATACCAACAATTTGTTTACTTAATTGAAGGAACTTTTAGGAACATAACCAAAATTGATGCAGAATAGCATTTATTTTTTGATAATTCAAAAAAAATACTCTTTCATAAACAACTGCAAGAACATAGAGCTCAATCTCATTCAAGAATAAAATATAATTATACGGGATGAAAGGACATTTATTATTTCCAAACACAAATATAATACTTATTCCAACAGAAATCGCAAAGATTGGATTGGTAAAAAATATTCGAAATTGTTTATGACTGATTTTGCAGTACATAAGTGACCCTGACTAGTTTGAGCTCTGCTGAAACAAGGCTGTAATATATAGGGTGCGCAACTTGGAATCAACAATTTGAAACCTGTAACGGTACAAAACTGATGATTGCATAAACTCGTCGTATTTTGCGTTGTTATTATAATTGCATTACACCAACATAATCTTTGGTATATTACTATAATACATACAAAATAATTTTGTTTCGTTTTGATCTTAATTTGCCATGACGTTCCTACGTTGTTGTTTTTTTTTTATATAACATTCGATTGTTTTCAATACAACACTACTTGAGGATTACTTATTAAAACAATTCATATATCAAAAAAAGATATTTATTATTAACAGAATAACCTTACACAAAAAGTTTACACTAGTTAAACATACATATAAGTATAACCTCAATAACTAAAAATCGAAATCGTTATCAAAATGGCGACTCACACGAGTCCGATATTTGGAGGATAGTTACTTCCTTCTCAACTTCATAACACTAGAGTAGACCGCTTTTGGGAGGTCTCTTTCAACTTGCGGATGATTATGAAAGTCGCAGCCGAGATACGCTACGTCTTTCGATGTCCTGATCCTTGCTTTGCATTTGTATTTCTCATAACTTGCACATCTCCACATTATCGACAATTTCCTACGTTTAAGTAAATAAATATAGTGACAAGTTATATGAATTATATGCTTTATTCCTCTTCATTTTTGTTATAAAACAATTTATACAGTATAAAAGTAAAAAGTAAATTAAAACTAGAACTAGAACAATATCTTTTGTTTAGAAATTATCTTCCCTTTCACAGATACGTGATTTGAATACGAAAGCTGCGGCCAATGTACTTTCATTTCTTCATCGAGATTGTGGGAATTCTTTCCCACCATCCACACTGTTTCGGAGCTGGCCACTCTAATGTTGCATCCTTTTGCCTTACCGCGGACGCACTTCTAAGAAATCTTAGTGCACCATTTCTCGTCGATCTTGTTAACGATAGCTATTGTATATGATTGTCGGATTTATACCCCCTTTAAAGAAATATACAATGCCTAAAAAATATCAGAGAATAAGTGTTTTTGTGTATTTTATGTTCTCTAAGATGATTTCCCCAACCACCATTTTCAAAAATTCTCCCAGAAACTCGTTCCATATCTTATACCAAACATGGTGAAAACCCAGAACATGTGCAGTTATGATTCGCTTTGCCATGGGAACTTACACTATCAATACTTATGTTTTTAGGCATTCCCAGTTTATCACGTTTTTGTTCGTTTTCATATAAATAGTTTCATAAGCATCTGATTATCGCGGCGAAGTTACATTCCTGATTAATTTATGCTCTCCTAATTTAATATTATCACCGGTTTCTTTTAGTTCTAATGTTGTGTATGCTAACCATTCTTTTCTTCTATAGGGTCAATTTTATAAATTCCCGACCTTTCTTTCGTATCTTCTTAGTTTCGCGAAGTTAAGCATTTGTTTATATTTTAGTCAATCAAAACTGCTTATACTTTTCAATATTCTGTGAAAACGAAGTTTTTAAGAATGCGATCAACATCTGTATACTTTATTGTACCTACTTATACTCAAAGGAAATTTCACAAATCTGTAAACTAAGAAACTAATCGCGTCGTACACAATAATTCAATCTGTATTTGTACTTGATGCGCAAACTGACCTACCACCAAAGTAAAATAATTAAACAAAAATATATGTATGCAATATATTTATTAGTAACTGTAGTACTAACATTATTATTTTTTTTTTACTATGGTGACGACCCAACAGGGTTTATAAGCTTTTAAAGTTTGTCATAACCTCAGGAACCTTCTAGTGTTGAAATGTGTGTAAAGTGTTCCATGGCCTTGTTACTATCACCCCCTCGCCGTAAAGGGTGAAGCGCAGTTAATTGTACCCCAACTGCGAATGGGGACTCGGGAGTGTACCGGACCCGCTAAGAAAATTTTTTGATCCTAGTGGAACTCAAACACACTACACCTAACTGTGTGTTTGAGTCCCATTTAATAATAGTAGTCGTGTGGTAATAATAATTATTATAATAATAATAATTAGTGATAGTGGGAGCATATCTTTTCCGACACACTTGCTGTCCAATAGAGCGGTGTCCAGTTATACGACTAAAATCGTGGCGATGTAGCTATGTACATAAGACTACGTAGTACATGTGCATTCAGAATTAGCTCGCACGGTCCATTCCAAATACGATGTACGCTACGATGATGCTCCTCGACAAATCGGGAGTAAGCCTGCAGAAACGAGTACACTTTTCTTGCGCTTCGCGAAATTAGTAGAGACTAGATAGACTCGTAGACAACACGAAGCTATTCTCATGAGACGAATAAACACGAGTCTGTTTAGTCTCTGCTAATTTCATGAAGCGCAACCCGTTTCTGCAGGAAACGTGGCGGGCAAATATCTCTAGTAATAAGGTTATTATTATACAGGGCGAGTCGAAAGGAACGGATCAAGTTCCAGAAGAGCATGAAAATACTAATGATATATAGTGAAGAGCATGAAAATAATATAAAAAGGCTCATATATTCTTACTCGATTTTCATTTGTTTTCAAATTATACCGCAATTAAAAAATTTTAACTAGCGCTCTTGCAAATGGTCCAAATTTTCGCTTGTTTTCAAGTTAATACGTCTTAAATGAAATAAAAGTATCTCTGCATAGAGTACAGTGTACAACATAAAGTCAGGCACGTTCTACATTTAAAGTTTTTTCGCTTATTATCACATATAACATATGGCTATCTGAGTCAATCCTCTGGAAGTTCAAAATCATTTCAATACTTTTGTTGTTCTAATATGTACCAATGTTTGTGTATTGTGACAATTATTTAACGTTTATCTTCGAGTTTGTACATTATTTTATTAGAAAATTCCACACACTTATTCAAATTTAGAATACGCAAATAAGGTGTTCGTTTATGGCTTTGTAATGAGAATACAACTGTTATTGAAAAATATCGCCAACGGTTTCCATATCGGAGAAGTCCTGGTAAAAACGTATGTACCACAACTTTCAACAAACTGTGCGACACTGAAATGCTTCCTAGTGCTAAAATAACATCTAAACGAGCTATTCGACAAACTTTAAAGGTCAATGGCGGTATTTTTGAACAATTGTTAAAGGAACGCTATGGTAAAAAATGTTAATGTATGAAATTTTGCTTATTTGTAACTTGAAAACAAATGATAATCGAATAAGGACACATTTTTCATTGTTTTAGCCTTCGCCCGGCACCCGGACTTATCGTAATATAAACATCTCCACAATGTACCTTAAGGTTTGTTTTTCGAGTGTATACTATTTCCGTAAGATAACTTCAGATTTTTTCTAACAGGAAAGACTTAAAGTAAAATTATGAAAGATTTAATTTTCTTTTCAAAATACCATTAGAAATAAGATCTTTAATTGGTTTAGGTAAACAATTAAATGTTTATGCTAAAGTTGACAGTATTGAAATTTGTGTTTCCTGTATTGCATAAATGAACATCTTTATTTAGGTCTAATTTAGGCTTATTTCCAAACACTTAAATGTATCCGTTGTACATAAGTTTAAATTCTCTCAATCATTTTCACAATAAGTTCTTTGGTATCTCACGTTTATTAAAAACCCTTTATATTATATGACATCTCGTGTTGATGAGATTCCAAATTATTGTCATATAATATAAAACGTATAACGGCGAAAACAGAACCCAGAAGAATACCCATAACTCTAATTAAAGAAAGCAGCACAACTGTTTTTGTGATTTCTGTAAAATGTGTAGTGATATGCTGTAGTTCGTTCCCATGAATAATAATTAATAAAGTATACTCATTATCCAAACTGAGCTTTACCCTTAGAATAACGCATAAGTTCATATCACAATAATAAGAGAAGGATTTAAAAAAATCGGCGAAGGCAAAGATATCAACAATTTGATAAAATTTCTATACTCAAAGAGACTTTTATGAATACAGTTAATATTCCTGTAGAATAATTATTTCCTAATCATCACAAGCACGCTTTATAATACTGCAAAAAAGAAAATAATCGAACACTAAAGAGAAGTATTGCATCCATTTATTACAAAAAAATACTTCTTCATAAACAACTGCAAGAACATAAAAAACTAATTAAAAAATAATATAAAATTCTCCGAGATCAAAATAAATTCATTACTTCCAAGACAAGACAAACATACTGCTTATTCTAACAGAAATCAAACTACTCAGCCGAGATTGAGTAAAAAATATTTAAAATTGTTTTCTAACTGATTTCACAGTATATGACTGGCTCTGACTAGCTTGTAATTTCTACCGGAAGAAAGCATTTGCAAATACAGTATGAGGATGCGCCACTTGAAATTGCATGGTCGCCATTTTGATGTATGATAGGTCCGGCGCTTCAACTTGTTCCGTTGAACAATTTGAAGCGTGTACATACACGTCATATTCGAATAACACTAACTGAGGCTTATTTATTCAAACATTTTATGTAGCAAAAAAGATATTTACTGTAAACAGAATAACCATATACACTAGTTAAACAAAGTAACTAGTAATCGAAATCAATATCAAAATGGCGACCCACATTCTTCTTGAAATATTACATTTGTCAATTGTTACTTCTTTCTCAACTTCATAATGCTAGAGTAGACCGCTTTTGAGAGGTCCCTCTCAACTTGCGGATGATTATGAATGTCGCAGCCGAGATACGCTACGTCTTTCGATGTCCTGATCCTTGCTTTGCATTTGTATTTCTCATAACCTGCGCATCTCCACACTATCAACAATTTCCTACGTTTCTCTAACGTATATTGAAAATTTTCGAAAACAAATACGGGATACTTTGTGCCCGGAAAGAAGTGGAATATTCCTAAAAGAGAGTTTATTTTACTGAAGCCCTTCATTTTCGTTGGCTTGTAGCTTGTAGGAATTTAATGGTGTGCTAACGAAACAATTTCAACTGAAGCGATGTAAATAAATACACCAGCAACTTTACTTTATTTGTCTTCGTTCTTATTTATGGGATAAAAGTAAAAAGCAAATTAAAACTGGAACTAGAACAAGAACGACAACTAGAATTTTTAATTCGCTAAACTTGTATCAGGATTAGGTAATGCAAACGCATTTAGAGCTTCAAGAATAGTTTTTATTCAATTAACTTAAAAGCGATTTCCATCGTGACTATAAGAGCATACATCAAACACAAGGGCAAAACAATATTATTCAGGATCAAAGCAACATCTTCCGAAAAGAAAACAAGTTATTTCCTTCTCAACTTCATAACTTTAGAATAGATTGATTGTGAGAGATCTCTTTCAACCTGCGGATGATTATGGAAGTCACAACCGAGAAATGCTTCATCTTTCGAAGTCCTAATCCTAGATTTGCATTTGTACTTCTCATAACTTGCGCATCTCCACGTTGTCAACAAACTAGTATGTCTCTCTACTTTGTATTGGTAATTTTCCCATACGAACATGGGATTTTTAGGTCCCGGAAAGAAATAGAATGTTCCTAAAAGAGAACAAATTATATTAGGGTGTATGTATGTGTGCTGTTTTCCTTTTCGTGCCAGTAACATTCAAGTAGTTAGTTCAGTACGAAATGAGTTGTAATGGCTTCAAGCACGCATAGCTTACATTATTATCGTGGTGCATATATTATCAAACAATAAAGAAAAAATAACTTTGATCATGTGAGTACAATTCCAATTTGAATCAAGTGAATTGAAACGCACTATCGATGGTGTGACATCATCTGGCAGCTCAGTTAAACTTCAGCTGCAAATATTAGAGCGGATTGTACTTAATTTCGTTTGTTATAGGCATCACTATGATTTAAACACAAAATGAAATTATGCAGCTCATACTATTCTCTTAAGCCCTACTTCGACATTAAGTAATAACTAGAAGTACGATTCCATATAATAGCCATTACTATAGTGATATAATACAGGGTGAGTCGGCAGGAAGAGGCCAAACTTCATGAACGTACGTGAAAATAATGTTAAAAAACTAGCATGTTCTTATCCAATTTTCATTCGTTCTCAGATTATAGCGTAATTACAAATAAACAAAGTTTCATACATTAACACTTTTTTAATTATAGCGTTCTTTTAATAAATCTTCAAAAATACCACCATTGATCTCCAAAGCTTGGCTGGTTCAGATGTTATTTTAGCATTCTGGTTTCGCGCAGTTTGTTGAAAACTCTGATAAGTACGTTTTTACCAGGATGTGTCTGATGTGGAAATCATCTACACCCACTCATATCAGAACAACAAAATTGATGCAGATAGCTGTATGTCATATGTAATAAGAAGCGAAAACACTATTAATGCAGAACTTTCTGATTTTGATTTTATTTAAAACGTATTATCTCAAAAAACAAGCGGATATTTAAAAACGAGTGTTTTTTTTACATTATTTTTATGTGTACAATTCGCTCGTGAAGTCTGGTCCGTTCTTCCCGACTCACCCTGTATATCACAGCACATATCTTACTGAGCAGCGATATATAAAATGATTGTGCTGTATTCTACTGCGTTGAACGTTAAGTGAATGTCAAATTATATATAGGCGAGTCTTTTTATTCATCGTAAAGCTTTCAACGCTTGATCGTAAAAATTAGGAAGTGACGTCATTAGTTAGAAAGCTGCTGTACTAATTTTTAAATTTCATGGTCTGCCTTTAATATATTGCCGGAATATTAAATGAGAGCTTGTCAAAGAGGTTATAAAAAATATTAAGTAAAATAAAAAATTTTATCGCGTCTGCCTTGTTGTATTAAATTAGCTTCAAAATAAGTTAATTCAAATGGCAGACGTTCCTACTACATTTAACACTAATTAATTTCTTCCCAATTTATATTATTAAAATTATATTATAAAAGACAGGAAACTTTACCTCTGCTTACTGTCTAGATATTGCTGTTTTTTAAAACTAGAATATTTTAAATTTGTTAAAAAAATAAATATGAAATCATTTCTTCGTATCTGCCTTCAAGTCTAATAGTTTTAATAATAATAAAAACCGTAAAAATAAAAAAGGTAGACAATTTCAAAACTGATTTTTAGAATTTTGGATTACAAGTTATCTTCATAAAAATTCACATGGGCCGTATTCGTATTTTAATAGGGGATAAAAGGTAATGTGTGTGAGAGTTCCATCAATTATTTGAGTTAGAAACATGGAAATTGTTATTTAGGCTTTTGACTAGAAACATACTATTTTAGTATAACACGAAAAGTCGCATACGACGTCCCAGTTAGAAAAAACATTTTTTTTTTAACCAATTCTTAAGTGGTGGCAAAGTTCCGAAATTCGATAGTATTTCTTAGTTCCTGACCAGAAGTGGTACTAAGGCTTCTGGTTTCATCTCTCTAAATTAAAAAATTGCGTGACTCCCAAACGGGCTTTCCCTATCTTACACCCTTAAGAACTAAATTTCCAAAAATTATTACGCGTCTGCATACACAATGAACGTACTGCCCAAATTTCATGTTTGTGATTTCAATAGTTTCAGCTTTTGCGTTGCTAAGGCAGCCAATCAGGGTTTCTCTCTTTATAAAATTAGTATAGGTGGTGACGAACTTTTTAATGTTTTTATAATTCCAGATGAAGAATCTACCACAAGTGAAGATGAAAGTGTGACAGAAAAGCACTTTATATTTAAAATATATCTAATATTTTTGACATATTTCATGATCTTTAAGAATTTGATAATTAACGTAAAAGAACGCAACAATGCAGTAAAGGCTCGAAATCCTATATCGATTGAAGCAAGTACATTGTTGATAATTTGGGTCAGAGTTAACCAAAAACCATTTGCCTGTGTATGGGTAAGTTTAGTTTAAGCAACGATGGAACCCATCAAGTTTTCTTAAAAACCTGCACCCCAAAAACAAAAATGTCAATAAGAATTTACTGCTGCATGGTACAGTTCGCAAAATGTATTGTGCCATCAATGTGTTTCGAGTGTTAAGTTAGATTTTTCAAGTGAAAACCTATATTTTTTTAATCAATTTAAGTATGTTATTGTAGACAGAGAAACAAATAACTTTTATACAAAACTTTTTTTATTCAACAACTATTTACCGAATGGAAACATTGATTTGCGTGACGCTTTAAAGTAACTAATAAGCACCTTGATTTGTTTCTTTAGTGGATACATTTTAAAGCGAAGCCTGCTTGTTTGCTTCTCCTCAAATAGTTGTTGAATAAAAAAAAAGTTTGAGATCAATTACTTGCTTTTTCGTAGGCAATAACATACTAGGTACTAAATATAGGTTTCCACTGGAAAAAAAACTAACTTAACACTGAAAAGATGAAGACACTTCTAGAATTAAACATGAACCATCCTTCAGATGATAAAATTTTCTTCTACATTTTCTTTTCCATTAAACACATAGTCTATGAGTTCAGTCGTCTCAAGAGAAATGAATCACCCGGTGTAATCCTTTACAATAGAGTAGTACAATAAATTGTTCGTTTTTGTTTCACATAATTTGGAATAATAAATTGGAATCTGTGTAAAAACAAGTAAATACATTCATTAATTCACTGTCCATTTTTGCCTTTAATTTGATATCCGTATTTATAGGTGATTGCTGTCAATTATTAACGTAAAAAAAAATTATTAACGTAACCTATAACTATAGCCTACAATTTTCAAATCCATCGATAGATCAGAGTTGGGCTCAATGATGAAAATAAGGGCACAGCAATAATTTTCATTGTAAATTAAGCACTGAGTTTGGGAACTAGTAGATGAACTTCCGCTTAAAGCGCGTGAGCCATGAATAAAAGGACTCGCCTTTTAGGATAAATTGCTACATGTTAGGAAAGGATACATATACACTCACCCTGTCCTAGGACAACCAATAGAATACGTTGTCAGTTTTTAATATAATTAATTATCACGACCCGGTGAAGTCACAAAAAAGCTGACTAAAAGGGCGCGCATTTGTGTAATTTGAAAATCCTGCAAGTTCTCTATTTTGAATAGTTTCCTATACACGAAAGCTGCTATCAAGAAAACAAATCTTCCTACTGCCAGAGTGTGGTCTATTGGTAGCGAATAGTAATTACTTATATCACAACGGATGCATGTGCTGTTTTCCGAATATTGTTTATAAATTTAAGACCGCAAAATCATTTGCGAGTGTCATATTATATTTTTCCTACTACCGCATTCTGGCCAAAAATTTCGAAAAGAAAAGACATACTATTTTAGGCGAGTTCTTTTATTCACCGGAAAACCTTCGACCTTTAATCATAATAATAATGTACTTAAGAGAACTTACTTAATAGAATGTCAATGAATTTTTCGAGATGTTTACACTTCTAAAAACAAACAAGAATATAGTTTCAAAAAAGTTTTAAAAAATTTTTCGAACTTTTTTAGTTTTAATAAGTTTACCATAAGTTAATAATAAGTTCACCAGTATTTTTCACTTTTATTAACGAAGCGAAATATTGATGAATTTAAAAATTTGAACAATTTTTTTTTTACTTTAGTCGTCATCCCATTCTACAAACGACAGAATACAGTTTTTTTTTCATAACCGTATAGCTAATAGCTGCCCTAATATAAGCAGAACGATGGGAGCTATATTGATGATGATTTTTAAGTTCTCTTAATAAATGAGGAAGTAACTAAATTTTGTGTATAATGTGAAATTTTGTGAAATTCTTCAAATGTAATGTCCCCCACACATTACATTTGAAGAATTTCAATCCCATTTTTGGATAGGTAGAGATGCGTAAAATAAATAAAGCATATGTACATATAAGATATATTCCAGATCTTTTACATATTTTGTGATACATAAGAATGTGATAATTGACGAAGAACGCAATATCGCAGTAGAAGGTCGAAGAGTTAGTACAAACTGTTTCACTATATATTGGCCTGTGTTAACTCTTTAGGTTTATTCCAACCACGGTCCGCTACATGCGCATTACAAAAATTGCGTTCCAAACAGCACATTGTACAATAATGAAAGCGTTCCAACAAATTTTAGTAGCATAAATTAGTACTTGGTCGAAAGCAGGAATCGTTTGGACGACATGTGCAGTACAGCCTTTCGCTATTTGTTACATAATTTTTAGTAATATTAAAATAAAAATCAAAGAAATAATCATAATAATGGTTTCAAAAAATGGCTCAAAAATGCAATCTTTTTAAATCTACCAATACATATTTAATTCACGAATAATAATATAACTAGTACAGAAGGCGTTCCAAGCAGCCGTTACTTCATTCTCAGTCAGCAAGGCTGATGATTGAAATACATTTTAAACTAAA
>LR737441.1:397462-423895 GCA_902655005.2 Marronus borbonicus
AAATAAATGCTTTTCGGAAATTATATAATTTAGATTTGATGTAAAGAGATAAAATGAATTTTTGAGTAATTTAAATGAGAACTAATTTTGCACAGCCAAATTTCAGTGCATAAACGTTATGCTTATGTGTTTTTTTTTTATTACCAGCTACTTCTGACTAATACAATTCATACTTTGAATTCTAATTTCAATTCTTCACTTTAACACCTTTCGGTTAGAGATATACTCGGACACAAGTTACTTAGATAACAAATAGAGTCACAGTCAATTATAAAACCGTTATTTCATGCCACGTTGGCGATTGTTTTATTTCCATAACTACTTTTGATGATTTTACTATTTAAAAATATATTGATCTTGAATTACAAACTGGTACTATAAATTTCACTTTGATATAGCTAAATTTATATTGAAACTTGTGAGAAAAAGGAATGTTGTTTTAGAAATCGAGCTCTCAACTACTAGGTGGATGTTTACATCGGATAAATGGGCAAACTGAAGTCACTACATGAGATGTGTGGAAGGCGCTGATAAAAGACAACCTCTGAGACGATAGCTGTAATATTACCATTCCTAATATGAACATAATATAAAATCTATTTGTCATACAAAAATAATTTGTCCAAGCAGTTCACTCAATTAACAAAATTCGAAAGCGTGGAGTTGTTGGACTCAGAGGCTAAAAGATCTGCTAGAGAAACAACAGGAAGAGTTTACACTATTTCGTTGCTATCACGCGTGAACGGAAGAAGGCCGAATTGCTACAAAACGGGAAGATGAGCTGTTACGATTTTTTACTTTTCTTACAGATTTCTCAGCACTAGAAGAGTAGCTAGTGCATGATATACTGTTACAGGTGGACTTTTCTAAACCGGTTCTACATTGTTCTTTTGCTTTTACATGATGGGTGCTACAGAGTCAGGCGATATTGAGATAAACGATAAGATTTACGACTTCTTGTTACATATTACGTTGCTCGCATTCTAAGATTCATGCTATAGGGTGCTATCCTCATCCCTATTTCTTACATATGTACGAGGATAACCCGTATTAAGGAAGACAACGCGTTTAGTAAACGTGTTTCTTGATATGATCTCCTTATAGTTCTATACATGCATTTGTTTCGACAATTGCCTCTTCATTTAACGTAAACCGCTTTTCCTAGAGCTCAAGTTTAGCCATAAAGGACCAAATTTAGCTGGATGATGGATGGGGCACCAATTCGTTTCGTAATTGGACTAGTTTTGCCGTTTCAATTGTCGACGTTTGGGCCGGGGCATTATCATGATGGTACAGAATTTTTTTCTTCGATAGATAGGGCCTCCATCTCTTTAGTTCAGCATCGAATCGTCTTCGCCTTCTTTGGTGCACGTTCATTGGAAAAAATCTATTTTGCTGGCTAACCTTTAATTTTTGGCGTGTCGTGATGCATTTGAAGTGTTTGCTTTGAAGTTATCACGCGATTTGGTTTTTGATCAACTGTCAGCAGACGTGGCACCCATCTTGCTGCTAACTTATTCATACTTAGTTGCTTGTGAAGGACACACGTTCAATTGCAATAATTACCATGATAACAATCTCTTTAATCTTCACCGGGTCGCCTGCTAATATGATATCATGAACTTTATTAATCATAATGCGCGTAATTGTCTCAATGCGACGACGTGACCGCTCCTCATCAAAGACGGCTGTTCCGCTACGCTTAAATTCAGTACCGCATGTCCTTGCTCGGCAAGCTTGAAGTTTTCTAAAGGAATCCAGTGTGTGATTGTTTCCCTGGTCTCGCTGATCTTGACACTTATTTTCGCATGAGTGAAGAGGAAATTGATAGCCCTATTAGAAGTATATCTAGACGCTTACAGGGATATATTCATCACCATGTTGGTTCTACAAGTTTTGCTTTCTTTCAATTTAACTTATTGTGTTTTTTAAATCTTATTGGGTGTAGTTGTCAAATGAGCCAATATTGAATTCGGTATGTTTAGTATCACTTCAATGTTTTCCTAAATTTAAATGAATTGACTGATAGTATAGGATCAGTCGTTGCATTTTTCTCTTTATTTTTAAACAAAAGTAATCGCAAAAATTATCTTTTTTTAGTTATTATCCGTTTTCAGTCATACGGCATCTCCAAAAATTTTAATTAAATTATCATCCTATACAATTCCATCCTGCCCGAGTATAGTGTCTGATACTAACTTAACTATTCCAAATGCGATCCTCCCAACGTTCAGGTAAGAAAAGTTAATCAAAAAGGGTTTGGCTTATCCGTTAAATCCTTGGCACAATCCTGAATTTCTCAAAAATTCAATTTACGTTAACCGTAATGGAAGACGACACCTTCCTAACAACTTGTTTTTATGAACAAAAAAGAATTTTAATAATGCAAGATCAGCGAGGTGGGAGAAAGATTTCGGACAGGTAGGATGTGAATTCATGATAAGCAAGATTTTTCCCCAGGCGATCTCCTATTTTGTTTGGTGAAGTTCTAAAGAATTTCTGAAGGCAGGGATAGTCGAGGCAATAATTAACTGAATCTTTAAATTTCGTAATTTCCGATGAAACTGTTAACGTACATTTAGTTTTATAGAAAAGGATAAATTACAAGCTGAAACAAGTATACCTTCATGAAGTGATTTTATCCTTAATGTAAATTATAATTCGCCATCGTTCTGGTGACATCACATGTCGCGGTAGGTCATGGTTCCTATCTAAACAAACGTCATTTTGGATTTTATCTCATGTGTTTTATGAGTTAAAATTAGTCTGTCTCTTTCTGCGTCTTTTTCTTGAGCTATGAAGTTTTTAGGTTTGGGTGGTTTATGCGAATGATTTATCAAAAATGTAATATGACATTCTACGTGTTTTCAGAATTATCAGCGATATCTTATTGAACCTCTATGAGCTACGCCTGCAAAAACGAGTGCTTTCGCAGTAACATACGGTTCGGTTACTATCAATATTAAAAATAATGTTTGTAATTACTTACTATTTTAGCTTGATTGTGTTATTGACGTAGGCTGCCGCAAAAATTCGCTGTAGGCTTCCATCAATGACTCAGTGATACTCCTACGGCGAAGTGAAAATATCTATACGCCCTGCAGTTTGAAAATCAAGATTCTTTATAACCGCACATAATTTATCGGTTGTTAACCTTCCTACATTATCTGTTACGTTTCTTAACGAGGCTTTGAGGTCATCTACTATATTTAGCGCTTCATGTAATGAAAGCTTCGTGTTCTCTAATTTGGAAATAGTATCTAAAAGAATTGAACAATTTTCCGAAATTTCCTCTATTTGACTGGATTTCGGTATCTGATACCAGCCGATGGCTTACTGAAATTGCCGGGGCTTCTTGCGAATTTAAATTTAAGACATAAGGTTTAATAATGTGCACAAATTGCTTATAATATAAAATAGCTTGAAGCCAGGTGTGGTGGCCCGAGGAATGCCGGGACAAGCCTGTTTAAACTCACGAGTGCGGTTTGGAGATTTAATAAAAAATTTCTTGGTAGAAACTATTAATTGATCTGCTTTTGGATAACTGTTTCTAATAAATTCAGCACAAGATGACATGCATAGAGCAAACAGGTTACATGGAGCTATTGAGGATGAGATTGCTTTAGTAACTTTCTAGGTTTACCCGTGTTTGAACCGCTATCGGTAACCAACATTACAAGTTGAGTTACCGATATATTGAACTTCCAAAAGGTATTTATTATAGTTTCTGCTATCGTTTCCGCGTTTGTCTTCTATAATAACGTACTACGTGAAAGAAGAGGCGTGGATGCCACATCGCTTTTTAAAGTGCGCACTAACCAGTTCTTTCTTGCATCCGTTGTTCCCACCGCCAACCATATTTTCTTTATTTTTTAACTTTGCCTTGATTTGATACGTAATTTTGTGTTTTTCATCATAAATTAAACTGTATCTAGCTTCTTATTAGCAATCTATATTCCGGAATGTATTTCTTTCAAAACTTTCGAAATTCTTCATTGTCTACACTATTTTGTGGAATGTTACACACATTTAACATCGAAATAAAATCATATAGAAATTTAAAATATGGTACATCACGTTTCGCATTTAACAGGTGCTGTTTGCTATTAAAATGTCATTTACAAACAAAAACACTGTACGGTAAAATGTTGATATTGCTAACAATACATTTAATAATAGTGCCAGTGTATTCTAATGTCGAAAATTGGTTAAGAAATCTATTAATACTCGTCGAACATAACAAAGCACGCCATCGATTCGCCATCATCAATTCAACCCGACTTCGTGTATGTCCGACCACTTTCAAAATATATCATCGCCGTCAATGAGTGCGCACTCGTTTCTGCAAGTTCACTATCAGCGCATCTGGTAAAGGTCAATAATTATACAAATATTTACTATTTGGTAGTATTTCAGGTTTCTTTTTTTATCGTCTTTTTATGTGCAATACAGATATAACAACATTTATTTGCAGAGTGATGTATGTTATTGACTTTGTTGCCTTTGGCTGTAAATACAAACCTGTGAGTAACGTAAGATAGGTATTTTTTTAAACTGATATTAGTGTTTTCTAGTTTAAGTGTATTTTATTACTTTTCATAATCGAAATTATGTGTTGGGTGTGTAGTTGTAAACACCATAGAAACATGTGGATTCTATTCATTTTCAGAGCTTGGAACTAAGAAGCTATCAAGCTGGGTAATATTTATTCGGTATGTGTTATATAAAATTGCTATAAACGTGTATTAAACACAAGCCGACAAAATCTTCCATTCCCGAATGGAATAGGTGCCCTTATTAATATTCAATATCCGCTTATAGAAGAAGTATACTTAAAATTAATTATGTGTAGTTTGTTTTTTCACTCTCTAACTGAAATAAATTATTTTTATTTATCGCTTTTTTTTAATTTAATGAATTTGTTAATAGTGTATTTTTCCTAAGCTTTTGCATCTCTTCTAAATTAATAATAAAATCTGCATTATATTCAATATTTGATTTTAATATTACTATTTTTTTTAATAGTAACAAAAAATACATTTTTAGAAATTACAATACCCGGTTTATGTCGCTGCTTTCTAGTCGCTAGAGGGCGCCAAGAAATGTTTAGTTTGTCGTTTTGAAATGTTGTCGCATTGACTGTGAGGCAACAGCGATAGAGGGTAGAGTAAAAAAAAAAAAAAAAAAAAAAATACTCTCGGAACCACGCTGATGATGACGGCTAGGTAAAAACATGTCCGTGGATAGTGTATTTTTTCTCTCCTTTTGTTGCATTTGCCGTGAATTATTCCGTCAATACCACGAAGAAGCTATTTTAGCATTATTCTTTTGGTTATTGTTTCTAGGCATTTTCTAATGTGTTCTGTTTGTTTTTTAGTGCCCTTTGTTTATTTTCACATTCTATGACTCTATAGTCTACCCTGTTAGTCCTATCTACCACGGACAGCAATTTTCGCTTCTATTTTGTGAACTGAAAACGTCGATTAACAACGTTAAGGTCGCCAATTTGAGGGTAAATTCTAGGTACGCAGGCCTCTGGAGGAACCGCAAAATTTTATTGAATTACACGAAGTTGATGATGACATAATTAATATTAAATTTTCCCGTAGGCAAGGAGAATGACGTGGTCCGTTCGAAATCCGCTCGCTTTGATCCTGGCGACGGCAAATTAGTAATTTTGTTTCTTGATTGATGTCGAGCTAAGGGAAGAAGAGAAATAGGAAGGTAGAACAGAAAGATTTATTCTTTGAATGATGGCTTTTATTTTTGGGGGAGAAATGTTCGAGGTTGGAGCCTCTGAGATCGAATTAAATCTAAATTGTTTCAGAAGTGAGGAGACGGGGGACGGAAGTTTTAATCCATAAAGTGATATCATTAAAGTTTGAAGATGTTTAACGAACGTTTGGTTATTGAAATGGCATCTCTTATACTTGCATTTCATTCTTATTTATTATTGGTGCTATACTTCGGAAATATATAGTTGAAGTGATGAAACAAACAATATTATACTATACTATAGAAGAACTAGCGATCTTAGTGCGATATGTGTTTCATAGATCTTTAGGTGGTATTTTCCATTTGAATGGAAACTTTCAAATATTCTGGCAATACATAAGAAAGGAGATATTAACGTATGTGACAATATATACCTACTTCCATATTGGCAAACAGCACTAAAGCATCGGTATACTCCGCATCACACAAGTTTCATTAATTAATCTGGGACAGTTGTTTCGAGGATGCGTCAATTCTCATTTTCAGCTATAACCGAATGACGTGAAAAAAAAGCTCGAATTCTAGAATGCCTGTTCTGTGCCTACTACCGAGAAAAGATATTTACAAGTACCTACTTTTGCCGTCTACACAGGTACCTGACTAACAGGTACCTGACTAATAATAGTTAGTAGTGCCAGATTTTGTTTGTCTAGAATGTTCCTTTCTATTGTCATAGACAGTTTTCATTTGCTTTTTGTGACGTTTTGGTGCAATTTTTTTATTACTCCAAGTAAATATGCATTATTATTATTATTTTCATTATTGTTGTAAAAATATTTCACGTACCATAAGTGGTAGTGATCATGAAAATTGTATTATTGCATATAAATTTCGGATGGGGTATCATAACGGTGTATTCGAATCGATACTGATGTTGGTAAATAAATGAGTGTGTCAATACTTAACTTTGTACCTTGAATATACAACATTTTTGCCGGCTATTTTGATTTTAGCAGCTCTACTACTTTAAATGCCATCGCTTACCGTGATGTTTATAACTTCCTTTCTTGTTGAATCATCATCTCGCCCTTTAAACAGATGTATACGTGACTGCGCCTTTTCCGGTGAACTGAAAGTAACTAGGGTTATGGCAATATATAAAAGAGGAAGCAAAACTTATCTTGGATATTACGGACCTCTATTTATATTCCCTGTGTTCACGAAAGTGTTTGAAGAGGTATTAAAAGATCGGCTGCTTAGATACTTTGATAGTACATCTCTGTACTGTAAGCTAAAATATGCATAGTCGTTGAGAATGTTGATTTAGAACAAAAATATATATAACATTATTAGACCTACGGAAACTGTTTGTGTCTGCCAAAATATTACTTGAAAAATTACTGTTGAATTAATAGTTGTTGAGGGTTTCTTTTCCTCAAGTAATGTTCAACTCTTTCGTTTGTCGAGATAAACCTTCTTTAACGTCATTACATTCATTTATAATCGATGGGTTTCTGTGGATTTTGAATCGGTTTTAAGTAATCTGTGCAAAGTGAAATCACCCATTTTTTGTCATTTTCATTATGATCTTTCCTACTACCTTCTATTTGCATATGGAGGATTCTTGTCAAACTGATGAGCACGATTTTTCATAAGCTGAACAAACTGTAAGCTTTTACTTCATTTATTTGTGCTAATTTGTTGCATCGAAGTAGTAAGCATGTTACTCCTGATCCTGATTGGCTTTCTCCACACTTCTTTGGCCTGGCTGCCTTTCGGTTTTCCGTGCACATTCGCTTCGGTCGCATATATATTTCTTAGACTTTATCATTTTATTTCAAAATTCGCGATTATTATTCGATTACAGAATACTAGGAGCTCTAAAAAGCAGAAATATTTCGAGAACACGTCATGAAACTTCCTGGGCGCGTTTAGCTTCTCGAGGATTTAATATAACAACATTTATAAGGTTGCTCTGCTAGACCACGATAAATTTACAGTCACCATCTATTATTAAATAGGATTGAAATCAATCAAATCCACCCGATAGCGACTATTTAAGTGAGAAACTATTGATCTCATTACTACTCCTTTCTCTTCACACTTCTTCCTATCTTCTTGTCCTCCGCTTTCTGTTGCGAGGTGAATATCTCCAAACACATTAAGTAAATCATTATTGGAGACATAAAGCCCACTTCAGAGTCTGTTATTTTCATCGGCATAAATAATTTCGTGGAGCTTTTTTCTGACATTCATTGGCAGGTTTCACATCGTTCAATAAGGTAATATATTTGTCATCTGTTGGTAACGTTCGTTTCTTTTTTATTTTCAAATCTGTAATTTATCTCACTTCCTTCCATTCCCATGATAATTTGACTAAGCACAGTTTCTAGCTATTATAGTTACTAGCTATTTCATGGATTATTGGATTTCATGCTTTAACGGCATGTGTTAATAATAAACTAAATACAGCAAACTTTTATTCTACCATAAACAGCAACATTATATTGTGGGGCAGGTAGTGACTTCCTCAGAGTAATAGTTAATGATGAAGTAGAAATGATGGTAAGTGGCATTTCATACACTTAGGAATATTGCATAAATACAGTGCTATCGTTGTACTCCGCAATATATCCTTATGTTGTATTTTAAAGTAATTAAGTCAAAGGACTATGTGTATAGTATGTATGTCGGTATCTAAGCAAAACATATTTTTGATTATTTTGGGGGTTAGTACATAGAAAAGTAGCAATTTAGAACGCAAACTTAATGTTTGTAAATTGAGACAAAATGGCGCCATTTTCTTCGGTAGGATTTTTCGAACTCGAAATGTATAGGCTGAACCCTAAAAATATCGGGAAATGTTTTTTTATGTCGGATACTGCAGAATTTTTCTTAATGGGCAAGAACTTGTATGGGGTAATGGGGAGGGGGTAGTATATCTATATTGGCAGCTTTTATTTGTTCCGAAACATCAATATTTAAATTGAGATGTATTGATGCTAAAACAATAACACACAAAAAAGATATATTCACAGCGCTAGATTTTAAATCAGACTGGATAAATGTTTTTAATTTAAAAATTATCTTACATGGTAAATTTAAAGTAGGAACAACGCCTTCATTCATTTTGGAATACATTGGACACATCTTTTAATACAAGATGCCGCTCACATATTCTAGAATTATTGCACAATCCATTAATTTTGGATTGACAGTTATTTTCAACCATTTGTAACATCTAGTGGAATCACGTTTTGGATTAGGAAAACAAAACAATGCAGTATTTCCTTTTGCCTTTTACATTTACGTCATATACGCCGACGTCGTTATACGATCCTATTAATCCCTATCTTGATTCTAGAGGTGGTTGTTTTAATCACAGTAATGTTCGTGATTCAAACTAAAATATGCATATTGCTGTATATACTCACCTCTTATTGATCACCTCTATTTGTAAATTATTGCTTATCGAAGTCAGCTGCAGTCCAAGATAAATTTTTATAACGATAAAAGACAATAACGCTACAAGTAATTGCCCTAGAAATTCATTATTATAAAGTTCGTGTGTACTCATTTATGATAACTACTTACAAATTATATGGACAAATTTAAAATTAAAAAACGTAACATTAGATATTTAAATACATTACTTAGATCTCTACGGCTTTAACGTTCTATTACCTCTTAAAATGTGCACCTAAGAAGTTGGTATGAATTTTTATTGAATATCCAACTAGATCTATTCCAAATCGTTGTTAGTCGTTTTAAACTAAATAAGAGAGGTAGTGGTAAATGACTATGTGGAAGAAAACACTTTCAGATCAGTCAGATAGCATTAATCTTTAAAATGTCATATTCCGGTGTGAGAAATATTCTTAAATTTGAAAAATCTAAGAGTTATATGATTCAAAATTATCAATACTTGTTTGAAATTAATTCAGCAAGCTGCTAGTCAAAATCCCATTTATTAATATGATAGTGATTCGTCTCCACAGTGGAAGTGAGAAGCTACTACTATAAAATCTGGGCCAGCTACGTCGCCAGATTTATTATCAAACGATTTTTTCATTTGGGATTACAGTAGTACTTTGGTTGACCATAGTTTCTTATTACGGAATTATTAAGTTACCGAAGAAAATTTGGATGAACTAACCCTTCCGATTTAATGTTATTCTTACTTTATCCGAAAGTTCGTGAGAGTGGACATTTTGATATGTGAATTAAAATAGAAGTGATTTAAATTATTAGTTCTAGTATTTAGGTACTAAACATCTTTAAGAAAAGGTTGTGGCAATTACTGGTTTATTCATTGTATCCGAAACTTTTACAAACGTTTTATAAAGAAATACCTTTACAATATTTTTCTCCAATAAACGTTGTGTTTCTACAGTTGGAACTTTTTTAATCATATGAATTATGATAAATTAAATTAGTGTCAACGCGACTTAGGCGTCCTCTTTATACCCTATTAACTGAATATTTATTGAATCAAAATCATCATATAATCATGTTGACGCTGGTAACGTTCCATTTACACATATTTAGTTGAAATCGCTTGCTCAGTGCTACTACATACATATCCAACGAGGAGTTAAATTATGTGGGTCAACGTACGATCATCAAAACAAGAAATAATAAAAAACAGTCGCATAATCTATTGGGAGCTCAAGTTATTAATAGGAATATCTGGCTGGGGTTAACGGTAGAGACGGTGTTCAACTTGTGGTCGGATCACGATCCGGTTGATGGTTGGTGGGAAGATGACTAAGTTTTGCTGAAACGGGAAGCCGTTTATTAGAGAACTAGAGAATTTCGAATATGAGAGTCTTAGAGGGATTGATTCGGAGGCTGAGTTGAAGTGAGCGACCTAAGCGTTGATTGATGCTATTGTTGGGGTATTTGCAAATCTTTCAGTATGTAATCACTAATGGCCAGCTGCACCGACACGAATTAGTTAAGTTAAAATGATAGGTAGAATGTGACAATTTCTACCACACATTCCAGCCGTCGTTTTTAACTTAACTTAAGTTTAAATTTTAATTTTTATTTTGTAGAAGAGGACGCCTCTTATTTACTGACATAATGTCAAAGTAATCATAAACCATATAAACGTGCTGCTTAGTTACCGACATACACGCATAATGCTTTTGGCTGGATTATTGCATAGTAAAATAACAGCACTGCATAATTGCCTAGTTGTTGTTAAAGATAATGTAGTGCCTCTTTCAAGAATAAAAATTCCGTATCCTGGATTGTATTTGATACAAGCAATTATGAGGCGACAAAAACGAATAACAATTTGCAACAAGAAACAAAAAAATTATCAGTAATTACCAGAACTAACTAGTGCTTACCAGTAAGTACAGCGTAAGAAATATGAAATTTGTAGTTTTTAAATTTTTTTGACATTTTAATAAGCGCGTAAAATTAATTCCTGATGACGACATGATGATAGTGATGGTATATCACACACCCCTTACTTCTTTCCGGAAATTCTTCGCGCGCTGGAGAAATTTAATTTAGATTCCGAGATATTTATCTGCCCTCTTCCTTAATTTACGCCTTTGCCTGTTCCCGTTTTCTTTTTTTTCTCTAAATTCACTTTATACCTCCGAGCATAATCAAAAACAAATAATGAAGCGGGAACGACTGAAAGGCGACGTTTAGAACTTATTACTTCCAACCAAACCATTCCTTTCCACTTCCTTCAGTAACGTTCAGTCTCGCTGCCATCGCAAAATCAATACTTTTCGAATTATATTGGTAGAAAAATGCCCGCCAGTAAAATCTCGCGCCCTGTCTTACTGCCGGGCTGAAGAAAGTCAACAAAAGAATGTTTCCCAAATTTCCTTCGCTATATGGAATTTCGTCCAAAAAGGGAATAGAAAGAAGAAGAAGTCTTTAGGTAAATATGAACCGTTTTAGACCTTTTTAAAACTTTCCTTTATTCCTTGAGTTTGCTTTTCAAATTTGCTGCTAACGCAAAGACGTCTAAAAGAAATCATTGCTTTGTTCCTTCTATAGGTGTTTTCAGAATCATTAGTTTGAGTTGATATAACTCGTAACGTGCAAGTACCGAAAGAATGATGGTTATGATTATCGATAACGAGGGGGTAAGACGGATTTCTCAACATTTAGGCCCCAATAAGCCCGTTGTGCATCGTTTCTATGCCGGAGAACCCTACAAACCATTAACCAATCCACTGCCTGAGCATAGGTTGTCCAGAGCAGTTGCTACAATCGCGGCAAGATGTAACTACTACGCACGTAGTATGGTCTCTCCACTATTTGCATGACAGGTCTTCGGCTAATCCTATATTGTAGAAGTGCTCCTTTAGCCCACAATGTCTAATCGCAATCTCAACAGTCATCTCCTCTGAACAGTTTCAGGCATCTTAATGGTTCCTGCTTATTCGGATACGCCAGGAATTAATATAATTTTATCTCTTTAAGAAGTATCCATGGCTCGTAGTTCTGACCCTTTCATATAGGCGGTCGAATATAGAATGATGGGGTGTGTATTGTAATGCCTGGCTAGAGTAAACGTTTCTTCGATGTCAAAATTTCTATTGCGAACATTTAGACATGAAAATTATCAATATTTGCTTGAGTTTGATCAGAGTTTTTATGTCGGTTCCTATTTAGGGACAAATGTCTGCATCTTTCTTTTATGGTTATTATTAGAAAAAACAAGTGTGCACTTTGTATTCTGTTGTTGTACCGTAACCCTTGTGCAGATATTTCCTTTAAGTTAAAAAGTTTTTACCCCGTTTCCCTTGTTGGCAACGCTTCTCAACACGCAGTTGTAGGAGAAGATGCCAATATAAAAAATTATTATTGCCGTTGAGAACTTGTGATATGTGAGGCTGCTTATTGGAAGTTTCTTTCACCCAGCGAAGGATGGGAGGATGATGTACGACGTTCTTGGCGGGTATGGAGGGTATGGGAAGAGAAAAGTTCGGTAATAAAGAAAAGGTTATAAATTTATTAATACCGGGAAAGTCTGGTGCGCACAATTGGGGTAATGGAATTAGATAGGCGTCCATAAAAAAGAAGTTCTGAAGGTATATTTCATTTCGAGCAATATTCGAGGTGTAATTGTTTTTTCTTTCATGGCTTTAAAAGACTGTTCGAAATTTCTTTGGTAAGTTTTATTATAGTCGGCTGTTTTATGGATGTGCACATTACTTTTGAAGCTTGAATAATGTAGATAGGGTTATCTTGTCGTGTTTGAGTAGTTACCATGTTGTAGTCTGTGCAAAATTATATGAATAGCTATGTTGCGAGAAACATATTCCTGGTCTCTACCTACAGTTATGGTGTATTGTGACATTGAAACTTTGCGGCAGATTGTGTACATTAGAATTAAAAAAACGAGTAAAGGTTGCTATTTTAGTATATTTCACATAGTTTTGGGAAAATTCTTGTAATCATTTTGTGGTAATTTTGTATCTCCACATACTAAAAATAATCGCCAGGAAATTTTGATTCTAACTGCAATTTTCAAAGAATAATTGCCTGCCGTGGAAAAGTGTTCAACATTAGTTACTTGCTCAGCAGGCTACTGTTATTCTCCTTTTCATTACAATGAATAATATTCAAACACTTCTACTGAGCGAAAAATAAATTACAACGTACGATCATCAGAACAGGAAATAATAAGAAGAGTCGCATAGTATATTGGGAGCTTATGTTACTAATAATAGGAATCTCTCGCTAGGGTTAACGGTAGAGACGGTGTTCAAATTGTCGTTGGACCACAATCCGGTTTTTGTGTCCGTTGGCGGGGAGGTGATTAGGTTTTGTTAGAACGGGGAGTTGTTTACTAGAGAACTAGAGAATTTTGAACATCAGATTCTTAGAAGGATTGATTCGAACGTTGGAGGAAAGTTGATTGTCAGATACAGAAGTACAGTAATCTAAATGTTGAATCATTGCGGCATAATAAGACTAGTAGCACAACGGCTAATCTTGCAGCTCCAACTAACTCTGTAATAGACAATGAAGAGGAGAGTGAGACAATGTCTACTATAGACATTATAGTATGGCGAACAATTGGTTATGATTTCCAGTCAGCTTGTGCACAATCTTTCGCAGGATAACACTCGATTCCTACGCTCGAAGAAATACATCGAAACGATAATCTTACCTTAATATTTCTCCCAAATACTCGAGGAAATAAAAAATAGACGATATAGATTTATTCAAACCATCCCTCTGACAGAATTAATTTTCCATCACTTTCGCTTCCTTTAGAACTAATTAGTGGACTCGTTAAATGGGCAGAGTTCATCGTGGCAATTTGTATATTTCACTACTTACGTTCAACTTTATCACTTTTAATTTAATTTTGCCCAGCTACGAGTTGACGGAAGCTAGCTTTTTTTCGGGATCCTAATTCTTCGCCCAGAAGTTCGTTATTTTTTCCCTCTACGAAAGCGACCTTAATTCCTGTCGTGTAGGGCAGGGTTTTTAGCTGTCATACTCATGACCCCTCGGCACAGCATGCTTTCCGGCGAACCGCATTTGAATAAATGCAAATTCTTGGTAAAGAGTTGAAACCGTCAGAAGTAGTCAGAAGTGTCAACAAGGATGTAAAAGAGAATGTATTCGCCAACATGAAAGCATTGAAATTAAAAAGAAAATAGCGGTGAAGGCCCAGAAAATGATTAATGTATGCAGGGTTTCAACCATTCAACGATTTTTGAAAGAACTAAGTAAATGGATCTCAAGAGCTCAGACAAGGCTTGCTGTTCGAAAAATAGAAAATATGAATTTTTAATCTAATTTAAAAATTGTTTTTTTTCAATGCTGATGCGAAACAATTTTACACCCCCTTGGAACGCATCGCATTGAAGAATAAGACATCATCTCTTGTACTAATATAACCCAAACGGGCGTCGTAATGGATGTTCACTGTAGCGCTAATAAAAAGGCTAAGCGCTTCCGGTGTTGCTTCGCTTATTTACCCTTCCAGCGTCGAAAGCATGAAGTATGGAATATGCGGGACTGCAATAAAATTATGATCGGTGCCGATTTGCAGACGGTAATATCCAGATGTAAATATTGTTATTTTATTCCAGAAATGGAGGCAGTTTCATCGATCGGAAAAATAAACAAACGCTGGGGAAACAAACAACACGCCAATTTTTGTTTTGAATGTCTTGTATTTGGTTGGAAATAGAAAGTATTTCAATGTATATTCAAATATAATGGAAACTATGGAAAACTCAATACTTTATCGCTTCGTAGATTCTGGTTTTTACGTCTCCAATTAAGTCTTTTAAAATGAAAACTTCTTGCTGTGATTGCTCTCTCAACATAGTTGTGTGAATATGTTACTGGAAATGCTTTTCTTCAGCAGCAACACAGGCCTCGCATTGTCGAACCATTAATAGTTAAACTTGCACAAGAACTCTGGGGCTATTGCGGACTATATTTTATTTTATATTTATTTTATTTTCTTTGGCCATTAACAAGGAAAAAATATCCCAAAAATATAAAAAAGAGATAACACAGCACCGTTAAATGATAAGATTTTTACAATCAAGTAATTATTGTCAAAACTATGTTGTATTTGTTTACGGAGAACTTCCAAGGTAAGAATCTGCATAGAGTAAAGAAGATTCTTGACGGATTACAATCTTGAGAACGCGGAGGCCATGCAACTGGCTCATCTCTGCCAATCCAACGACTTAAAAAATTATAAGTCCTGCTACCAACAAGGCTGTAATGTAGTGGAGCACTGTCATGCGTAAACGCCGTGTTTACAACGAAACGTCCTCAGTTGGGTCCGCAATTTGCTGCATTTAATCTATCTAATAAAAACATTGGTACTATTAAATAATCGCTAAGAGTGCCAGCCCAAATGTTGTATGAAAATGTTTGTTGGAGTCTTGATCACATCTAATCGCGTGAGGAAGAAAAATCTTCAGCCCATTGACGGTCGCTATGGAAATTAACTAGATAAAAACCCATATCCCAAGGTTGGGCAGGAACAGTTAGAGATACCAGATGCACTTTGTCCAACCCTGCAAATCTCCTTTTAAAAATCCGGATGCTACGATAACACCACCTGGTACTGAAATTGTTGAATCTGGTATCTGTAGTAATGTTGATATCAATTTATTTTTTCTGTTGGCAACACAGTATTTAAGTAGCTCGTAAATATCTACTACATATGTCAGAATAACATTTAATTGATATTTAATATATGTTAAACGTCATTCGCATCGTCAAAATTGTAAAAAACGGAGACCTCTAGCGCGAGTTATACCATGGTCTGATTGAAGAATTATATGTTCTAAAAGAGCCATATCAAACAAGCATCAAAGATATGGTAGGACAATCGAGGAGCCGTGCACTAAGAAAGTGTTCCAGGATACAAACACGCAAAAGCACTCGTATCAGACTCGCCAAAGACTGCAAAAATAGCGCTCTGGTTCAACAAAGGAGACCCTAGATTACTGGCAGGAGTTCTGACGGATTATGTAGCTCTAAAATATCACTTATTGAAACTAGGGGAAGATAAATATTAAATCTGTCGTCTATGTCAAGAAGATCTGAAGACGTCAGAGAATATTCTATGCAAATGTGTTGCCAGCAGTCGCATACGAAACCAACATTTCAGCAGGCCCTAGTGTGCACTGGCTTCGATGACCTTCCTACAATATTCTAGCACTTTCGATAGGTTCGATGACTTTCCACAGATTTTAAGAATTTTCCAGACAATCTTTATTTACACATGGGCGATTTATCTTTGTATTAATACGATACTGATGCGCACACAAACATCATTCTTGTATACAGTAAATTAGTTTCTTTAGCTTGCGTCGCTAACAGCTAGAATGACTTACATTCAGACAGCTTAATTGTTTTACCACTCGGTCTAAATATCTTAGGAATTAAAGAAATTTTTTTAAATAAGGGTTTGAACTTTGAATACTTAAAAATTAGGTATATGAAAGATACCGCTGATACCGTTTGCGGTTAGTGCTAACATTTGTTCTTGCTCTGCTCGCCCGCTTCTAACCCCGCCACTAAATGTATAGCATCTTTTAATATTAACAAAGAAAATATAAGTAATAGATGTTAAATTACTCTGTTCAATAGGATAACAACAAACTGACACTTGAAGCTTATAATTAAAATAATGTACGAGGGGAATTTTGTTATGTCATACATATATGGTACAAATAAAAATCGGATAACAACGTTCGACTTTCCTTGAATTATGTTTACGACTCACCCTCTTCTTTAAAATGGTCATGGAGATCACAATCTTATCTAAATATTTTTTTTGCTCTACATTCAGAAGCTGCAAAATTTTTCTGAAAAGTTTTGGATTTCTGCCTTTATACCTTTTCTTTCCAAAATCAACAACTTTAGCAAGTTTGGCTAGTGTTTTCGCCACTGTTATTAGGTTATAAATTGAATCCAATTCATCTAAATACATTGGATTTTCCGCTACATTGAATTAGTTCCGTTTCTAGGATATTTGCACAAAGTTGCGTGTGTGCTATTCTAAATCCAGACCTACGGACGTATTCGTATTCACGAAGAAAAGATAAATTCGTCATGATTGAACGCAGTCACAGGTTGTTAATGTGGGCGGTTTTGTATCGAACAAACGTGCAGATATATTTAACTTATTTCTTGCCTGATACGTCGACATTATGGAGAGGGAAACGATGGCTGTTATAAATCTAATTGTCGTAATTGTACAGGTGATTAAGCCTAGACAGTGTAACAGATTATGGCAATTAACAAAGATATGCGAGTATGCTTATTTTAAGTTTGACTTGGAATAGGTTCCGAAGAATTAAAGTATTATGGCTGATTGGTGGCCTAAATTTTTGATTTTATGTTCCGTGGCTTTTATTTCATTATACACAAATGCCACATAGTATCATAGGTAACTTCCCAATTTTGGGGGCCAATTGGAGACACCAATTGGGTAATTTCCGAACTGTTCATCGCTCGTTTGGAAAGGTTACGGTTTCTTCGGCCTTTCCAAAATTGTGTTGAGAATTTAAAAACAGATTCAAATATTCTTATCCTTTTCTAAGTTTCCCCCGGGCATAATATATCCTGCATCCCGGCAATTTCTATTACCCATAGTGTACGTAATAGTTTCGTAGAGACCCGACTGTATCGATTTTACATTTATTTTCGGCACACACACACACCGGTATCCTCTTCTGTATCTGAAGTGTCATTGATTATACATAAAATTTAATCCCGTTTGTGACTCGACTGCGTCCTCTCTTCCTTCACCCTACCCCTTCACCGACTTCACCGATAGGTTCAAAGTTAAACGATACGACACGTGGGACAGCGCGCCGTGAGACGTTAGATTTTGAGTAGAAGAAAGCTTTGGCAAAAGTATGGTGACAGTTTGAAGTTGATTGGAGGGTACAAATAATCTAACTAGGATCTTAGTCATGAATTTATTGATGATGAGTTTAGGAAAAGTCATTTCCTTGTTGGAGTATTTGGAAAGCGTACGTTTCCATTTACAAATTAAAAAGATTGTGGGTCCGAAAGGGTTGTTAACACCTTGTTTAACTGGTACAATTTCGATTAACATTAGTATATACATAGCGTCTTTCACTTACAATCCCCTTAGCGAAGTCGCCACGACTGGACCAACTGTAGCCAAGACACGCTTTGATAGCCGGAGGTTTACATATACCAAAGATGGTAGGCTCTTATTCCAGCTTTGATTTGCTTCACCAAGCCTGTCCAGCCTTTGATAAATGCCCTCCCGACCTGGCCGACTGGAATCTGGAAGCGCTCGGAATTTAAATAGGAAGTTTGAGGTTTGGCGTTTAGGAGGGTGGAACGGTACTGAGAGAATTGGAGGCGCTTTCGCATCGATGAATTCCATAGAAAACGAAAAAATACAGTAATGCGAAGCGTTGAGCTTTTTTTGCGATTTATATTGGAAAGATATAAAAAAGTATAGAAAAAATTTCAGGGAGAAATGTTGTTAATACCAACGTCTTGTAGATACATATTTTTTGCCTACATTTTTCCTGCACTTTATGGATGAAAGGAATTGGTATTGAGTAAAGATTCGTTTCTCCAAGTTTTTGCAGTTGTGCTACAAATTTAACAGCCATCCCTCTTTGTTCTTCACCCAAAATAACTCCCTCGAATCGGTTTATAAATCATTTTTTTCGCGTCTTCGGGAATTACCGACGAATATTTTCTCCGTTCGAAAGAGAATGGAGTATGCGAGTTATATTTTTTATTGATGGCGTTGCTCGAGGGGAACATTTCATGTTCTTAAAGATGACGAAATAGAACAAAAGCAAGCGATTTTTTTCGGATGTATCTCGAACAAAACAAAATAGATCTGCAAAAGGATAGGAAGAACTGAACCGACATAGTCGATTTTATGTCTTGGAGGACAAATTTAAGGTATTGATTTTCATACAGAGACGTATGTAGCGAGGTATTTTCAAGTAAATTCAGTTTCGGGAGATGTTAGGTTGATACGAAATTGAAGATTACTAACGTTCAAGCACCTACAGGTTACTGTTGAAATATAAAAAACTGTTTTCATCTTGATGGTAATCACAAAAATAATAGACATCACAATTTCTCTACTGAAAATTGCAATGTATGTGCCTGAATTCTGGTGGCTGAAACAATTTTAACGGATGGGAAAAAATAAGGAACAATTTTTTTTGACTACTACATAAACAACCATCAGAAAAAATGAATTCTCTAGTTTCTATGCACAAATGTACAAAGTGATTCTAAATTTATGCGACAAATTTAAAGGCTGATTCCTTGGAGAGCTCCGATCATCAAAGTTCTTATGAACGTATCCCCAAAACGGTTTAGTTATTATAGTTAGTTAAACAAAGAGTGTTTAATAATAAATTAGCAGTTAAACGTAGTAATACATCGTAAGTGATAAACAAAATGCACTTATAGTCATTGTTGGAAATACCGCCAATTGCAATGCGAACTTTTACCAACATTTTTAACAAGAGTCGCATAGGGCTTCTAAGCTAGCGATTTAAGGTGACCACAGGGAAGAGAAATCTGAAGAGTTCAAATCCAGAGACCGAGAACGCGACATTTACGGATCTTCTTGGCATACCCATTAATTGCGCACCTTTAAAAATTCTTTAGAAATTACTATAATTTCTTTCATTTGGGGTTCTAACTCTGCGGGGTTAAGCGTTATCAGCCGTATGTTTTTTAAACTTCTCGTTTCACTAAGCAGTTGGTGAAGACGGGCAAATATCAAACGATAAAGGCTTACGCGGTTCGGGTATCATATTGACAAATTATGCATACATTTGTTGACCAATTTATTTTTAAGAAGATCTTTAAGGGCGACATTGTCACAAAAGTACCTTAAAACCATTTGCTTCGTTTTTTTCCTTTCTGTTATGAACTATGGAGATTAATTGCGGGTCTTGATTACACAGCCGATAGCACAGATGCTTTTAAGTGTTTTCAGATATTAACTACACCCAGCGTATACATCTTGGAACGTACTACTTTCATTACATAACATTTTTTTTTGAATTACAATATAAATAGTAACTACCACGGTTACCCAATAAGGTCCAACATCAAGTATCTCATCATCGCTTGAACAGAAGTAGAGATGGACGAATTATTTTACTATAAAAAGTTTTACCAACCAACCTTAAAAATTTCCAACGAGTTACAAGGCCTTTTGATCTGTCCACGAGATTTTAAGGTACAATTTTAAAGATCTACTTACTTTCAGGTAGATCCACTTTATTTGCATCTTGCTTTTTGCTTTCCGAAGTGTGCAAACACTGTGTGTATTAGCATGAATAGAGATTATTATTATTATCTTGTTTTTTGATCTGAAAAAACTGCAGTCTTTGATTAAGTCTTTTCTAGTTCCCTTAATTTTCTGTTCTTATCTCATCTCTCGGCTCCTTTAACTTACTAAATAAACTTTTCGTTTAGTAAAAGTATATTTCCCACACCTATAAAGCTGGCTAAGCTAAAGCCTTTACATAAAGATGTAGATAACTATCGGCCTATCGCCTACGATTTCTACAATTTGTGAATCCATCATGAACACGGTTTTCTCCCAAATCGTTTCACTAATGTTCTTCCTCAATATGTACAATCAAGAAAGGCCTTTCTCAATGATCTCCCCATTCTCTCATATTTCTAATATAGTATACGCTCAACTTTATCATTGGTTACCATGTAACAAGTTGCTCAAACACATTGTAAATAATTGCGTTTTAAATGACAATATTATTAAACTTACATCCTCGTGCAAGCATTTACTATTCTTGCTGACGAAGTGTTAAAATAGAACGACCACATTATCAGCCTTTATTATTATTAACGGCTCGGTAGTAGGACCTGCGCCTAACTGAGTAGAGTTAGGAGCTGTGTGCTAGAGTTCTGCTAGGATCAAATTCTTTTAGCGGGTCCGAGTCACCATTCGCAGCTGGGGAACAATTAGCAATTAACACTTTACACCTAAAGGCTTCTGAGATTATGAGAAGCTCTAAAAAGCTTATACATTCCGACGGTCAGCTACGCTTCCTTTTTATGTAAATCTATCGTCGAGTACGTGCAAAACAAAAGAATATAATACTTGTAACTTAGCATCTGATCTTTATCTATATCTATGTAGATGATGTGAAACGTATAACTCGCCAACGTAGAAAAGGCGTGACATTTTTTTGTAATTCTTGCAATAAGACAGTTTCCAAATTAAAATTGCTAAAGAACATTAAAACGCGTCCTGTTTAGGTGGAGACTCAACCTGAGAATTTGTTGCTTAACATATTTGGAAATATAGGTCACTCTATCACACATCCAGCACATAAGTTCTCAGTGATCAACTCCTCGGTTCACCGAGCGGTGACAGTCTCTGAACCCAACAACCTTCCCACCGAACTGAATCACGTACGAAAGACCCTCCGCAACAATGGTTTTCATAACAAGGATATCAATAGAGTCATCAACAAATATCTTCATCCGACCAGTAAAACAACGACCGAAAACACTACCACCAATCTTGCTACCGCTTATCTTCCCTATATCCACAAGGTAGCGGACAGAATCTGTAAAATTTTGAAAAAACAAAACATCCAAACGATCTTCAAACCCCTAGAATCCCTTGTTGCTGTAGTATGGTGTATATCGGCGAAACGGGACGCTCTGTCAAAACTCGCAGAACACGAACGTTGCGTTAGAACGCGCCTTCTAACGAATTCGGCTATCGCTGAATATCATCTAGACACTGGCCACCAGATATTTTTCAGTGCAACTTCATTATTTTGTAATTCTTCTCACTATTACAATCGGAAAATTATGGAGTCCATAGAGATCTTTAAACATCCTAAGAATATCAATAGGGACACAGGTTACCCCCTCCCAGGCATATGGAGACCCGTCATCTGTAACGATTCAGATCCGCCCAACCATGACCGTCACACCTAACCAATCAACGACAGGTCCCACCCACCGCCGGCATAAAAGCGTGCTGCTCCCCGGGTTCTTCGCAGTTGGCGCAGTTTTCGCCTCTGGCATGGTTCACATGCTGAGTTACCGTGATCAAGTGCATCCCGCTCAGTTAATTTCGCCTCTGGCGTGGTTCACACGTTGAATTACCGTGCCAACTGTTGCCATCACTCTCCTGAAGAAGCCCCATATTGTGGGCGAAATGTCGAGTTTTATTTTAACCAACGACATGTCACGGTTCAAACCCGAAACACGTTTAGTTTCAACCGACTCTGCCCGTGGAAGCCTACGTTTTTATTTTGGAAGTATAGTTCATGAAGACCGCATGCAGGGGAAAAACAATATTATAACTTATGGAATTTCAATAGGTAGGCACGGGAATAATAATATTTATAGGAAACGATTCTTAAGGTGGATGAAATGCCTACCAAACAGACGAATACAATAAATATGGAAATTCCTTTAAGATTAGTTTAGATAACGGCGAAACTGATTGTATGTATGTAGGAAAATATTAATTTAGTCCAGCGGTGGAAGTTTCATTTGTTACTATCAAAATGTGTATCGCATTCGTGGACAATTAAATGAGTTTGCTTCGAGTGTTAGTAAAGCTGTACTTTAGAGCTTTAAGTGAGACTTGGTTGTCCCCAAACTATGACGCTGAATGCTTTCTTCTTAGTTATGCAGTTGCTAGGTGTGATTGTAATTGCGAAACGATGGAGGTTACTCGTGAAGGAAGCGTACTTTTTAGCCCACAAGGCTTAGAAGCTGCATTTGTCTGAATAGGTTCATGTCAGTTAACAGAATCATTAGATGAGGTTTGCACCATGCTCCTATCTTGGGACTATGACTTTTTCTTGTTTGTCAACGATTTGCCGAATAGTCAGAATTGTGTTCCCGGAGTCTTCAAATTGTTTTCCACGGCGACTTGTATCGAGGACTATGATAACCTGCAGTTAAATATTGACTTGCTACTCGAATAGTGTAAGATTAACAACCTTGACCTGAATGTCTGCAAATGTAGGGTTTTGTCTTCTACTCGTAAGGAACTACCTATCTGCTATGATTACCGCATTGATCCTAGTATGTTATCGTGTTGCACAAGTTCTAGGGATTTTGCTGTATTATTTCATAGTTTTCTGTCATTTGGATGCTATAGCTACGACTGTATTAATCTTTCTACTTCTTTTTGATAGTCTAGTGACGTCCTGACTGGAATATGGCTTATTAATATGGAACCCTTGCTACACTGCATATGTCATGCATTCTGAAGCAGTCCAGGCAAACTTTTTAAAATTTCTTTGGTTTCGGAAATTTCAAGTTTATTCATGCCTAGGTTTGATCATTATATGCTTCTGAAACTCCTGAAAGACCATAATATATGCAAATGTGATATATTTTGTCGTTCATTGAAAAATCTTTTGCATGCTACAAGGATGCAGAAGAGACAGACTAACTATATTTATGCATAATATTTAAATGACAAACAAACGGTTGCTTTTGCAGTGCCAGCTAGATATTAGATTATTTATTTACCATTAAACACCCTTTGCTTTTATAACTATGCTGTTTTGGACATATATTCATATAAGCTTTTATGATCAAAGTAATCATGAACTTTTATGATCCAAGGAATGAGCGCCTAGAGTTTGTCGCATGTGTTTAGAATCACTTCGTATATGTATGTACATGTCTTGTAGAATATACATATTATTCACATTTGACCCATCTCTTCGTATTATATCATTTAATACAATTAAAGTTCGTGGCAGCATTAGGTAGGGTTGGTGGAATTGGATGTAACCGAAATATATGTATGCCTGCCTCCTTAACAAATCCCTTCAGGCATTTTGGGTCTCTTTACATCCCCCCTAGGACTTAAGGAAGATAGTAGAAAAACTATTAGTAAGTTTAACGCATGGTCTCACTATGTACATATATACAACTGTTTCTCATTTGGCGTTTAGAGACACAGAACAAATTGTACACAAATAAAAATTTCTCGGAGTAAAAAGGGGACGGTGTTAAAGTTCTCCGTAATAATGTAAATATACCCCGCAATTTAGTTAAATCGTCGCATATTTTACACCGTTGCGATGGAAAGTAACTAACTAGCTAGTATTTGCTTCTTTTAATATCGCAAACGGTGAAAACTTTCATTTTAGTTGTTTCTTTGTTAGAAACACAATTAAAATATTCATAAAATATGCATAATAAAACAGCTTTAATTATATACCGTTATGCATTTGACGATTTTTTTCTGGAGAATCTAACAATGAGGAAAGGTGTAGGAATATAGGTAGTTTCCATTCAGCACTGATGGGCACTGTGCATCTAATTAGGCGAATCTGCTGAGCAAGTGGTATTTATCAGAATAAAGCATCAAAATAGAAGGAATGGATTGAGATAGCTGACCAAGAAATCAATATCAATGTAATTAATATAATAGACAAGTGGTGAAATGATTTTCGCTATATCCAATGGGTTTTATTATTTACACGACTTATTGTTTGGATTCTTGTCGTATTTAGCACATTTATTTTATTGATGTAAATAGAATTTTTGTTGGCTATACACTGTTATCCAAATTAGATTTGTTTTATATTAAATTTATTCAAATAAGAACATTCCACGTACGTGAACTCACCCGTCATATAATTGATTTTCCAGTTATTTTTTTTTGCAGCGTGATATCGAAAGCTAGCGTTTGCAATAATCATCACAATTTTTCACTTTTTTTTTCTTTTAAATAAGTCCTGAACAGGCTACGCTTTCTTTTATTTTTCTTTTCTGATCCTTAACAGCTTCGACCATCGAAGGGCTGTTCCAATAACATCTATCCCTCGAAGGACCAACCTCAGAACTTGAACCCAGATACTAAGTTTGGATACATGATGAGGTCTTTCTTGATCAACCTGCCGGATCACCACTACTTTCTTATTATAAGTCAAATGTTGTCGATATTTATTGTTATTTTTTTTTTGTGTTTACTTTTATTTACTGTTAATATACTTTTGCTTTGGAAGAGTTCAGCTTTCTTTTTGTCTTTGGTTAAGGACAACAAGTCTTGAGGATGGTTTGCTTTTTTTTCTCTGGTGTCCTCTTTCTTTTGATGCTGAGCCCTAATCGAGATTCACTAGCTTTTTGAAAACAAAAATACGTAAGGGTTGTTTTCGTTATTATTATTAAAGAAACAGATAGAATTTTTACCAAAACAAAGAGGTTCTTCAAGGAAACGGAGAATTTTTTCATCGAAACGGAGAGATTTTTCACCGAGGTGTAGAGGTTTTTCACTGAACAGAGATTTTTCACCGAGACGGCGAGATTTTTCACCGAAATGAAGGGATTTTTCACCGAGATGTAAAGATTTTTACTGAACAGACATTTTTCACCGAGACGGAGAGATTTTTCACCGAAACGGAGAGATTTTTCACTGAAACGAAGAGATTTTTCACTGAAACGAAGAAATTTTTCAACGAAACGGATAGATTTCTCACCGAAACAGAGAGATTTTTCACGGAAATTGAGACATTTTTTATCGAGACGGAGAGATTTTTCATCGAAACGGACGGATTTTTCACTCAAATGGAACACATGTAACACTGAGAGTTATTGTTCCTATTCAACTTCACCTACTACGCGATGGTGTTGAAGCAACACCGTAAAAATGTTAACTCCATCAATGCTAACTACTTACGCAAATGGACGCGAGTGAACAAACAAAACGGTGTCAGGTTTGACACCGTATGTTTATCTGTGTAAGTTGTTATATTCATGAATACATGTTTTACTTCATCTTTAGAGTTTCGAAATTTTTTATTTTTAGAAATAAATATTTTGGGTGGATATAAATGTAGCTTAAACGTTTCTGAAAGCATATAGTTTATTTCTTAAAAACATATGTTGATCTTTTGTTGCAGTGTGAACCCGGCTTGGGTGCCAGCGTTATGTACAACCTGCTCTACAACCAGCCGCAAAAGTTGATGTTGCTGGCAGGATGCAGCACCGTCTGCACTACGGTCGCGGAGGCGGCCAAAATGTGGAATTTAGTAGTGGTAAGTGCACCTTGCCTCATATATCTCTCCCTAAACTATATACGTGTATATATATATATATGTAAAGGTGTAGCAGCTGTATTTCTCCGTGCTTTTCGTTGTGCTAGCGTTCAGCCAAGCGTTAACTTATAGCAGTAAATTCTAGAGAAATCTCCTTTGTGCGCCGTGGAAA
>LR737487.1:0-20553 GCA_902655005.2 Marronus borbonicus
GTAGAAATGTCTTTCGGGTGATGTCGTGTAGTTGATATTTAACTTGACGTTTCGCTGACTATCCTGTCAGCTACTTCAGAAGATTTCTAAAGACTGCTGTTGTTGTCTTTTGCTGCTCGTTATATATCCTATTTTTGTTCCGCTTTGCTGATCCATAACCGTTCTGCTTTGCTGATCCATAACCGTTCCGTTCCGCTGAATCGCGTCGTTCGTTGTATGACGACTTCGTAGTGCTAACCTCCACGTGTTGCTGATCTTGTATCCATCTTCGCGATTGAAGTTGTTGGTGTTCTTCATTATTTCTATGGATTCGCGTATTATCCTCGGGTAGTAGTGGCTGGTCCTGGCTAATACCTTAACGTCGCTGTAGCTTATGCGGTGGTCTCCTTGTTGGTGCAGGTGTTCTGCTACTGCAGATTTTTCAATATGCCTAAGGCGTGCGTCTCTCTCGTGCTCTTTCACTCTGCACTGAATACTCCGTCCTGTTTGACCGATGTAGCTTTTTCCACATTGGCATTTCAGTTCGTATATGCCTTTTGCTCTTAGTTTTGGTAACACGTCCTTATAGCTGTATAGCAGAGTAGCTGGTCGATTTTGGTCACCGTGTTGAAACGCGTGGCGATGTTTTTCTCCCCTAGGGTCTTTTTTAGCCTGTCGGTGACTCCGGCTATGTATGGAAGGTACGCGTATCCTGCTGGTTGTTGTTGGTCTTCGTCTTTTCTCTGCTCTGGTGGCTTCCTTATATCTCTTGTACTGTAGCCGTTTTTCTGCAGGGCGTTTTTGACGTGTTGTATTTCGTTATTCCTGTGATGTTTGTCGCTGATTTTTTCCGCTCTTCTTAATAAAGTGTTGATGAGGGATCTTTTCTGTTGAGGATGGTGGTGAGATGTTGCATGCAGGTACCGGTCTGTGTGGGTCTTCTTGCGGTATACACTGTGGCCTAGTTTGCTGCTGTCATTGCGCTCCACTTGGACATCTAGGAATGGAAAGGTGCCGTCTTCTTCGATTTTCATGGTGAAGTTAATGTTTGCGTGTTGTCTGTTGATGTGTTGCAGGAATTCCTCTAGAGTTTTTGGTCCGTGTGGCCATATGACAAAAGTGTCATCTACATATCTGTACCAGCATTTAGGTTTCATCCTGCTGGATTCGATGGCTTCTTGTTCGAACGCTTCCATAAAGATATTGGCGATTACAGGTGACAAAGGAGATCCCATTGCAGCGCCACTCGCTTGTTCGTAGAATTCTCCGTTCCACAGGAAGTAGGTCGAAGTAAGGCAGAGTCTCGCCAAATTAATCAGATCCGGTTGTAGTCCTTTTGGTATCAGTTGTTGCCTGATGATCTCTAGTGTTTCTTCCACTGGTACATTGGTGAAGAGTGATTCGACGTCGAAAGATACCAATAAATCTTCTTTTGTTATTTCGTGTTGTTGTAGTATCTCGATGAAATGTTCGGAGTTCTTCACAAAGCTTTTGGTGTTCCCGGAGTATTGTGCTAGTTGTTTTGCGACATATTTGGCTAATTCGTAGGTAGGTGAGCCACATGTACTGACGATCGGTCTGAGAGGGTTGCCAGGTTTGTGTATCTTTGGTAGTCCGTACAGTCTTGGTGGTCGGCTTTCTGATGGTAATAGCCTTCTTTGTTCTTCCTTTGGGATTGATGATTCCTCAATAGCGTCTCTGGTTTGTTTTTCTACCTTCGTGGTTGGGTCCCTGTTTAGTTTCTTGTAGTGATCCGGGTCCAGCAGCATAATACGCGAATCCATAGAAATAATGAAGAACACCAACAACTTCAATCGCGATGATGGATACAAGATCAGCAACACGTGGAGGTTAGCACTACGGAGTCGTCATACAACGAACGACGCCATTCAGCGGAACGGAACTGTTATGGATCAGCAAAGTAGAACGGTTATGGATCAGCAAAGCGGAACAGAAATAGGATATATAACGAGAAGCAAAAGACAACAACAGCAGTCTTTAGAAATCTTCTGAAGAAGCTGACAGGATGGTCAGCGAAACGTCAAGTAAAATATTAACTACACGACATCACCCGAAAAACATTTCTACTATGGATTACGGTCGTGAAAGCCTACACTCAACAAGTTGATTTTTTTACCATTACCATACCCTGTGGCTGGGCTGGAGACTCGGATGGCTGGTCAAGATGTTTTTAGCAAATTTATTTCACCGAAATGTGATATAGCCATAAAGTTAGTAAGCAGAAACTATCCCGAAAACCGTCAACAACCGGCCATCATGAATAACATAGCGCAGGAGTACAATCTAATCGAAGTGAACGACGTGTATAGTTTTTTTCAGTATAAAATCTAACTGAGTACATTTAACTGTTTTAGAACGGGGCAATGTTACAGGTCAGTTAATATTGCAATCTTAATTCCTATTTGTCATATTTAAACGTCACCTTACCTAAAACATCATCAAGGATAACTGAAAACGTATTAACGTCTGATCCACGAGATCAATAAACACAAGAACGCTAGTCTGATTACGTAATTTAAATTGAGCAATACAATATTCACATACTCTATCAATGCATGTTATATGTTTACAATGTTCACTAAAACAAAATAGGACAGGTTGCACACTACTCATATATATCTCCAGTTTAAGTTACTTATCGCAAATACTTTAAACATTCCAATGTAGAACTCTCAGAGATAATCCATAACATGCATCATCGTTCACGTCAATTGAATTATAATTAACAGAAAAAGTACATAGGTTAAATTTTTGAAATTTACAAATTCATTAAGCGGGTCGTTACCAAGTTCCCCAAATGTTACAATTGTATGAGTAACTACTTAATTTATTGTTGTTTAGCAAATGAATTCGAAATATAATAACGGATAACAGCTTCGTTTGAATTGAATGTAAAAGCAAAACAAATACAATTTAAAACTACGTTTTACCTTTTAAGTTAGCACCGTCTCATATTTAAAAATATTGCGGAATAATTACGTCTTTTCTGTGGTGCTTTAAAGTCATATATCCTACGCTTATTTATATCAGGACAAGATAGTATTTTTATTACAAATCGGTAGCAACAAGGCGATCATCCTCATTTTAAGGCGATACAAATACGAAGTAGAAATTTTCCTTCCCAACGATTATCAACCTTCTTTTGCACTGCGCCTACGTAATATTTAATTGACATTCTTAGTGCACTTTTACTATCACCCACTTGTTAGTATTCAGAATTTCTGGCACTTCCATTCCCCCGTATTAATATTTTCTTTATTTGTCTTGCAATCATAATGTTCGTCGAAACCTGCACTATCACTTGAGTTTGAATATATTATTTCCACTCCTGATTCATTTTATATACTGTCTTCTCTCAGATCTCCAATTTTTTTCTTTTTCTTAATTTTCCTGGCAGACTGTCCTTTAGCTTTCTGATTTTATTTCATACTATCTTTATCTTTCAATATCTTAAGAATTTCAGTGGACCTCAGTACCCGATGAAACCTTGCGTTTTTTTTTCTATTGAACTGGCTGTTGTTATTGCTGCAATGTGGATAGTATAATATCCTCAATTAATTTGGTCCGTGATGTATCTGTATTAAGCATTTCCGTTTCTCTTTTATTATTAGAATTTCCTGAATTATTTCCTGATTGAGGTGAGTTGTCTGAGTCGTAATTTTGTTCAGGCAAACACTTTCTTCAGTATTTATTTTATTTTGAGTTTCATTTTCTTTATGCTTCTTCCAACGTTCCAATGACTTGACATTTTCGATAGGTGTTACATTGAGATTATAAGGAAATATGCCAGCTTTACTGAATCCATTTTTGATAGTATTCTCAGAAATGTTGTTACTTAACACACAAACTAAGAAAATAAGAATTTTCGCAACTTTTCTTTGCCAAATAGCAATTGCTTAATTCCATTTTTGCTTGAAAGATTTCAAAGGTCAGAGACAGTGGCTTATATGTGTTTAATATGATTATATTATTCGCTATTGCAATATCAATAAGATTAACTGAAATATGCTGGGAGTAATTATTGTACAACCAAAGCCGGAATAAGAGTATTTAGGAAATAATCCATATAAATTTATCGTTTTCTTTTTTATTTGGTTTATTATCAATTTACTATCAATTCTGTTAAAGTTTTCTTAAAGAAGTCTAAAAATCTGTATAGGATGAAAAGGTCGCTTGAAAGTTGCTTCCTTCCTAAACTACTCGAAAGCCTCCTTAAATGATGACGTCTTTTAAAATTTGAAAACCAATCTTCTCCTGGTACCCTATCCTTAAATGATGTTTCGAACCAATTTGATTTACTGCCCTACTAGCAATAACTCAATTATTTCCTTCCTGCTAAATCCAGAGCCCCATTAGCCAACATCTTAACCGAAGTTGCTAAAATATCTTCAATTTGTTCTAAAATAACAGAACCCGCAGAAACGAATCTTTTTAAAAACCTAACTCTCTGATACCTGCAGATATATTGCAACATCTCGACAGCATATCCTTAAATACCAAGTACATACTAATTAATTAATTAGTCCATTGGTTTTCGTCAGCGAGTCATGACTAAATTTTAATTGATACAAATAATTGCTTACAACTCTAAAACTCTATAGGAAACTATAAAACTCTCAAAAACTATATAGGATATATATATAAACTAATATACATGGATATGCATTGCATTTTATCTCACGGTAGTGTACTCATATGCAATGCACCCCATTAAGAAAAAATCGATTATTCTATCCTAAATTCTGAGCATCCCGTGTGTGAAATGTTGCATTATTACTGGAAAGTGTTCCAGGTTTCCATTATCTCCGGTAGAAGTATGACATAAACTTATTCGATTGTATTTCTGGTGTTTTTTAAAAGTACATTTTAAAAGGAGAAATACAAAAATCAGAATAACTCAAAACCGATTGAGATAGGTAACACCTCTTAATACAAATCTGTATTGCACACGAACTTTAAAGTTCATCCAGGGTATGATGGGCGAGATTGAAGATAATTAGGGAAAATTACATGTATACTAAAAAAAAATACGACGAAAACTTACTATATTACTGTAACTGCAAGACATAATCAACGTTATTAAATTCAGCTTAATAAAAAATTAAGATATTACGTGATGATGCGGCACAAGCTCATCGCAACGAAAAAGCAAAAAATCAGAAGAAAAAGAAAGGCGACGTGGAAAAATCGCTAGATCGAAGAAGCGGTACGGAAAAAAGCAGAATAAATTATTCGCACTCGTTGAAAAGCGTTGCTCTGGTAGAAGGCGTCTCGTTCGCCTTAATTGAATATTTCAAAAACAGTCCGGACGTAAATGCGTTGTGTTGAGCTTCTTCGGGAAAGTTAAGCGATTTGTGCCTTGGTCTCCTTATTCGTTTATCCTCATCCCCCTGCGGACTTCGCCAACCAATTCTCGAGGCTTGCAGCTCGTGTCGTCGTACACTGCGATAATTAATTAATTTCTTCGGGAGGTATTTAAGTGCGAATCTAATTGTTCCTGGGACTACACGGGATCCGTACAATTAGATGTCAAGGATTGGGAGCCTTAAGAGCTCATTCCTCCATTTTAATTACTCCTTAGGTGCTATGTAATTATTTCAAACATTTTTATACAGTTTATTCAAGCGATGGAAGAGGAATAAATTTCGGACGGCACTGGGAAAGTGAGAACGCTCATCCTAATAACAATTCGAACGATCTAATTTATTCTCACATTGCTGACGATTGAATGAATGACATTATAGCATCCTATTACATCAAACTCCTATTTTCAAGAATTTTCTGAGCAACACGTATTGAACATCTAAAATGAAACAATTGACACGTATTCCACGTCACTGGGATTATTTATTATTACTATTGGTTAATGGCATTCGTATAAACGGTTAGACATTCACTCAAACATTATTACCTAAGTAACTGAAACTAACAAAGCAACCAACATGAAAATCTTAAACTTGGCAGATTTATAATACCTATCGAGTGTTATAAAATACCACTTTCCGCTTGTCGAGTCTCTTCACTAGGAGGTGAATTCGTAATAAGACTGTGGCAAAATATTTCATGTGAAAGTAAATACTTATCGCGAACGTTCATTTCAAAAAGCAATGTATTTTCGCGCGTAATTCTCCAAAAAATATCTCATACATTTTTGTATTGTTTTATAACTTCACTGTAAATTATAATTTACATTGTCATGCATATTGGCACACTTAAGGTAGAGGAAGCAAGTCTAATAACGTATGTATAAAATGCGCGTATAAATAAAAATCTATTCGATGATATCTGGGCCGGATGACATAGCTTTCCTCCAATACAATTTGAACGTGGTTACTAACTGGTGTAAGAACAACGGCTTCAAACTTAATGTTAGTTATACTATGTGTAACTATAATATACTTATATATAAGTGCTTGTGCAATTTTGTTATATTGTTTTTCTTCTTTTTGTAAATATGCAAGTTGTATGGTACCTACCTACCGCCTATATATATTTTATATTTTTTACTATATTATTGTCCTGTAAGTGGATTAGATCTGTTGGACAATAAAATTACATTCTAATCTATTCTAATATTGCGTATCTATAAATGTTTTCTTTATTGGTTATTAAGTGACCTTTGTGATTTGGATATTGTTTGCATTTTTTTGTTTGATTTATTTCATTTACTACGGTTGCTGAAATAAAGCTTATTACACTGGCCAACAGTGACTTTATTGTTTCCGCTAGGTTTTCCGGAAATCTGTCCAAATGGTTACGCAGAAAGTGTAATTTAATGCTCATATTAGCATCCATTCCCTTAAAATTTATCAGCATATTTCATACGAGTTCTTCATCATATTATGCCTTATTGTTACTTAAGAGGTTCTTAAGCACAGTAACAAAAGAATACCAAGCAGAAGCTTCAACTTCAATCATGGCTTTTGGAGGACCATCAAAAGTTCCAGCCTTTAATTTTTGTAAATTTGCTTTGGGAAATGATCTACAAATATATTTACAGCGTTCCCCTTTTTTATGTAAGGCTATAACAAATTGTTTTATGAACCCAAGCTTTATGCGAAGTGGAAGTAAAACGATTTTATCCCTGTCAAGCAGACTCGTTTATGATGTAAGCTTTACCTACAGTTAATTCTTCTCTCAAAAAGAAGTGGCCATCTCTTTTTCGTCCAGTGATCTTGCTTTGCTCTCCTAACCCATATACAGATAAAACAGGGGCACTTGGTGTATCACCCACTTTGCTATCCTAGCAAAAAATGCATCATCTTTAAATCAACGCAAACAGGTCATTGATGCCATTCTTCTTTTAGGTTCGTTAAGTAGACAACTGGCATGGATGCATAGGGTCTTCCATTACGCAATAAAACACTTTTCAAGCTTCTTGTACGACTGTCAATAAAAAGTCGCCAATCTTTTAATTCATATTTAGGTAAACCCATTTTTTAAAGTGGATTATTACAGCAATAAGCAAGTTCTTCTTCATTCTCGTTTTTGAAGTGGATGAATGGAACAACTGCCAGTTCTCTTGTTCTGTAAACTGTTATCGTAACTCCGGGCTTAAGTAAGTTCCTTTCTGCTGGATGCTAAAAGATCAGATGATTGTTTTGACAGATGAAGATCACGTACCAAATCATTTAACTTCTCCTGAGTAAACTGTTATGGGGTTGGCAAACTGTCCCTATATTCTGTTTCACTGGTAGATTCTGTAGTAGTTGTAGTAGGCTGTCTATCCGGCAGCATTTCCACATCTGACAACGAAAGCAAGGGCTGTAATGTATAAACTGTTACAGGTATACTTTCATCATGTGGCAATGATCGTCTTGCTGACTCTAAATCAAGATATTCCCATTTATGTTTCTTGTAACGATTAAAGCCTTTCACACTCACCACACAAAAATAACAATCGTCATTATCGTTTTTTGGTTCTATCCACATCATAGGAATACCAGAGTTTAGCATTTTCTCTGTCCTATTGCCTACTACCGTAGAGATTCCACACATGTTTTGCACACTTTATGGGGAACCCAAGACTTATCCTGTTTTTCAATTGCAAAACCAAAATAAGAGAAATACGCCTTCTTTACGAAATCATCAACGCGATACATGCTACTACGCGCAAAACCATGTTATGACATGTCGAAAAAAGCTGGCAAACTTTTATCATGATATAAAAATTACAACTGTCGGAAAAAAAAACTTAGTTGTTATACATTATTTTAAAAACTAGAACCAATTAGTAGAAATGTAAATTGTTTCTAATTCCTTGCTTCACATGTAATCGTATAAACGTCTTTGGCGATCGAAAAAGAAACTTTTTTTGTTGGCCTGTGTTGTTATTACTCGCTAGGTTTATGCCTGCAGTTATCAAAAAGCGGGTCACATAAAGTGGTTACAATTTGGCAAATAATGACATTCATTAGAATAGTTTCCTCCATTTTCGAAACATTCTGAATATTTGCTTGTCTTCGCAGCATTATGAAGTCCAGCTAGATTTTCTAGTCGTCTCTTTTTCAATTAGTTGCCATCTTCTAGAGTAGCGTTGCAGACTAGTCAAGCAGTAGCGCAGTCTTTGACGTTTTACAAAATAAGATGTACCTATATATTCAATATCCTATTTTGCATAACGTCAAAGGCAGACAAAACTTACATGTTCGAAATATGACGAGAACAAAATACTGTCTGCACCCTAATTGTCGGTTAGCGATGAAATTTATGGATTATAAAAATAATCTCCAACTCTTCCGAATAGAAGGAAACGGAATTATGAAAGTCAATTCGTATATAGCCTACGTTCGTGGAAGAAATTTGCGCGCCAATGATGATGTTTCCCTTAATTGAATACTTCGTAAACAGGCACGCAAATAAGCGCTCAGTACTCCGCTAAAGTTAAACGAATTACCGGCTTCCTGTTACATTCAGTTCGTAGAAACTCGACGGCTTCCTCTTCGCGCAGAACGCCAACCTCGTGGAGAGTTTTTCGAGTCACGAAAGCTTGATTCAACTACATACTTGTGCGAAGAGAAACTCGCATACTTGTATATATAATGGCGGTATCCATTAGCTCTAATTTTTAAGTTATATAAGCCGAGGTTGAATAATTTATACATGAGTTTTCCAATTTAAAATCTATCTCAAACTAAATGACTACGGCATCTCAGAAATTTCACGAAATTCTTTGAGATCTTTCTACTTCAAAGAAGCATACTAATATTGCGCAATGTTCTTGATGACGAAATGACGCAATTAAAAATTATTTCAATTTGCTTTTCAATCCAGAAGGTCGTTTGGTCGATAGATAGTAACCACAGAAACCAACGAAACAAACCACATGACATGACACTAATAATAGTCACTTACTAATTTAACCATTCTCCTGGGAAACAAATTACATGTAATTACTAAACAACTCGAGTAAAAAAGAAGTTGCAATAAATTTTAGACTATATAATTAAACACAATAAGTGCTTTCAAATCAAAAATGGTCAACAAATGAATTTATTTAAAAATCAATACAACCAACACATCTCAATGGATGCAGAATTTCTTTACAATTGTAGTTCATAATACGACAGAATAGAGACAACTGAAATATATTAAACATACAGAGGGTATTCATTAAGAAACAATAGAGCTTGATGAATGTAGGATCGGAATGTTACAGTTAAAAAAATACAGTTGTTGATTTTGCTATGCTACTGTTGCAACTATCAATATCTGCATTCGAGGAAATTTAGAGATTACCAACTCTGGTGCAGCCAATTCACCTAAAAGTTATACGGGATGCTAATACCCAACCTGATTATTTTAAAAAGGATGCGGTTGTATACTATTATATTTTCGGGTTCTTCGCCACAATTTAAGAAAAGTTTGTGTAAAGTATGTATGTAAAATGTGGCACTATACTTTCAGATATTAATAATTCCATATATGCAAAATTTCATACACTCCGCGTATTATAGCGGTGCAAATCGCTATGTAATTTGAACTTGATTTGTTCCCAAATATGTATATTAGTACTTCCACTATAAGCATACCATATAGAGTTAGGATGCTATATTTTCTAAAGTAAGGTCTACATGACTTGTAAAACCTCATTCTTGCAATAGTTCGTACAAGCCCTATATGCGCTAGCAGGACATTTCCTGCATAAACAGAGGGATCTCACGACACTATACCATACCTCAACTCGGAATAAACAGTTCCACAGTAGAGGCTTATCACAAACCCTAACCCAGTGATATGGTTCAGTATTTGAAAGCAAGCAGCATTTAATCCGGTAATGGTACCCATACAGTGAGTTTCACACGACAAACAGTGATCAAGATCAACGTCCACAAATCTAATAGTGGACACCTCCTAAAGAAATATTTAGATGCCTACTGCTTTTGTTATGTATATTTCTAATTCGTTTTGGAATTGTTATCATTGGCTGCGAACCAATTACCCATGTTCTCCAAAAAAGCATTAGCAGTATTTTCTCCACCATTCGCAATCCCATATACATCGTCAGCAGACGTTACAATCACAAAGCCTCATTTAGGCGGTGCTATGTTATTAATAATATACTTTGGATAAAGTACTGTTTATTCCTGTACTTTATCCAAAATTGAACTTTTTGGGAACTGCCATGGACGTTGATAATATGCTTGATCGAAACTTTCCATTCACGGTTTGCAGCTTATTTGCACGAATCGCAACTGCCCGCCAAATAGGACACAAACCAATAAGCCACTGTACACCTAAAGCCATACATGAGCAACCTATTGACGAGTAGGTCATGTTGAATACAATCTAATGCGTGACTTAGGTCGTGGAAAATAGCCACAGGCGGTACACTGCTTTGGATATCTTTTATAGCAAAAATGGTAGAACGATTTTTTCTAAAATCGTGTTGAGAGCTCTCCAAAATAGAATTCCTTTCCAAGAAATCTATCAGCCGGTTCAGCGTCGCATGTTCAAAAATTTTTGAGAAAAAAGAACATAAAGCAATTGGCCTGTATTTCATCGGCTAAAGTTTGCAATTCTTTTTATGTGTGAAACCAAAAACAGATTTCAATCGTGCAGGAAACTATCAAATGTGCCATCAACTCCACTAATCCATCGACACATTCTGTAACCATGGCAGACGATTATCTGGTCCGGAAGACCACCTATATTTTAATTTTAATATTCTTAACATATGTATGCAGCACAAACGATACATTAACTTTTTACAAACGTATGTTTTTTAATACGCTTTTAGAATTCTGTAGTACGAGCGTAATATAAATTAAAATTAATTATGTTATACAAGATGTGCTAACACTAAGTGGTATTAGATGTTAATTTCAACGCACATCTAAAAGTTAAGTGAGTTTAAATGCAAGTTTCTCCTTCTTTTAGTTATTTCGAAAATTAGGTACCCTTTCTGCATTAACTTAAATATTTTATATACAAGGGTAGCCTGAGAAGTTTCAAGCCTTAACATGAAGAGGACGTTACTCGTCAAAAACATTCTAGTAATATAATTGCATTTGTCGGTCCATATTAGTTTCTGTAAAAATGAAAAAGGTCGAATATCGAGTAGTGATTAAATTTAGTAATAAATGAAAACAATAACGGGAATGTATTGCTCATCATCACTTATGAAGATGAAGGCAGAAATTGCAGAAGAGCGGCAGTATTTGGAGAAAAAAAAGCGTTGTTCCACCAAGACACTTAGAGTCCAAGGCAAAAATTCACATATTGGAGTTCGAATTGATCAGATCTGGCCTCAGCGAGTTTTTTTTTCCTAGTCTCAAAGTTTTGCTCGAAAGATAGAAATTTACATCGAATGAAGAGGTTGTCGCATTAGTAAGCGACTATTTTGCAGAACAATATTCCAACTACTATTTGGACGGATTAAAGAAATGGGAGCAGCGCTAGGGAAAGTGTACAGACTTACAAGAAGACTATGTTGAGAAATAAAACTGAATCCGACAAAAAAAATTTTTTTCTGTGTGAGGCTGGAAGCTTTTCAGACAATAATCATGTCGTTGACTACTCAATTAAAGCAAAAACTCAGCCGACATTTGCAGTAGTTGAAACTATGTTGACAAAATGTCAAAATTAATGCGGCTACTATTCTTTGTCATTCGTCAATAACGATCTTTTTCAATAAAACACTTGGATATTCTAGTAGAATGGGCGTGCCTATGTATCAAAAAAAAAAAACACGTCAACAACAATCATTGCTGCTGGTTCAACTGCTGTTATACCTATAGTGAGTAGATTAAATTTTGAAGTAATTTTAAATATACGTATGTTAATGACTATACCTCAAGTAATACGTTATATGCCGTAATGATTTATTTCATAATTACAGTTTAAAAGGACACAAGCATCATCCATATTGTTTCCTAAATTCCTTTTAAGCGGTCAATAATATTGTGCAATATTTGGTGTTGCACAATATTATTGATCGTCTTGAGGCTGCATTGGATGTTTGTGCAATATATTGCATCGATCAAACTCTGTTTGAAGTGTATTGCACAACTTGTGAAATATTGAGCTGTCAGTACATAGTATTGCACAATAACATTACGATTGATCTTTGAGTGTATTGAAGTGTATGAGTCATTGCCAGCTAGGTGGAATGTTAAATTGAAAGAATACCGTAAATGACATAAGAAGAACGACGTTTATGATGTTTTACTTAATAAAGCTACCAGAGAAAACCAAAAAGTTTAATTCGCTCAAGACAAATTTTCGAAAAGAACTAAAAAAAATCAATGATTCGAAACGTACCGGGGTGATAGGGAACCTACTAAATGCATTTATTAATCAATTATGGTAAAGTTCTCCACTTTCCGTGTGCCGAAATTAGCAGAGTCTAGACAGACTCGTGTTTTGTCGACTCTCGGGGAAACCAGTAGGCAACGCGAACCCATTGTCATGAGACGAATAAACACGAGTCTGTTTAGTCTCTGCTAATTTCGTGAAGGACACGGAAAGTGGCAAACTTTAATTATGGTATAGGAAATAAAATACAGTTATTATTTAACAAATCTATTTTGCAAGGCAACTTGTTCCTTATTGTTGAAATAACCACAGAAAGTATCCCTGATTATTTTGTAGCATCTGATGGATTTCTTGAGTGAGATGGCTGTACGCTTACCGATTTTCCCGCTTCTCTCCACAAACCTCAAAATTACGTTTCCTGTTTCCATATTCTCGATGTCAGTTTGCCCCTGTTGACAGTATAATGTTAACTGACGTTTTCTTAAGTGGTTATATAAATAGCAACAAGTTAACTCTGCTACATTTGCTTTCTCGTAGAAATTCCATTTTCGAATTCAAAATTCCGAAAACATTTTCCACTATTCGGCGCGCTCGTCTTAAGTGATAGTTGAAAATTTTCTGAGGGGGTGTTATCATGTTCGACTGTAAAGCTCTTACAAATTTCAGACATCGTCGCCTACAAAAACCAACGGTATACATTTATTACTATTTAATAGGACTTCTTCAGAAGGGGTAGACAGGCTATTTGGTAATTCAGCATTCACGGCGAAAAGAAAACATTGTTCAAGAAGGAGTTTAGCATGTGAGCGTCTTAAATCGGGTGAAACCGAATACGACAAAATTACTAAGACTTTAGAAGACTAAGGCTGTAGAATTATAAAAATGGCCGCGCAGCAATAAGTATAAGCTAAGAAAGCCAGAAACAGTATATTATATTAGGGCCAACTGGACTGCAGTTTACGATCTTGAATGATAAGTCTGGTGTAACTATATCCAGAATATTCCCATCAGTTTCACTATTTAGAACAACCCCACAATCAAGAAGACTCTGGGCCCCCTGCACGGTTTGCACGTTTTCTGTAGCCACCTTCTGCCAGCATATACATACGTATTTTAATGTATAGATATGTAATAAGAGTTCGTTTCGTTTTACTTAAACATAACCTTGGGATTAAAATAAATCTATTTTTTATCTGTACGAACTTCTTCGACCCATCTATTATTGCTCAGCAAATTTCCATTACGTTGATTCCAATACTTTGAGGTGATATAGCACTTATGAACTTCAAATCTTCGAAAGAATTTCCCGCACAAGGATAAGGCAATGTAATGGACAGACGCTGACTTGGTGGAATACCATCTTTTCTAATTTTAGGCTCAATTAAAGTCAAAAGTGTATCAGAAGTAGAACTATTCAAACGAAGGAAAATGTAATCATTTAGTTCGCTAATTCGTAAATCTAAGTAATAAATTCTAGTGTGAATATTTTTGTCTCTTCATATACCATGTTTTCATCAACCTCCTTTTCTTTCGACGATTATCATTATTATTACAAAACGTCAAAGTAATAAGCCGCGTTTGTATTGCATAACATTTTTCAATCGAATGAATTATTATACATTTGGACTTGTAAATTATTAATTTGTCTAGTAAAAGCTTCAATAATATTGCACAATATTACGATAAGTACGTTCGTCATGTGAGTATATGGTAAACTTATTTATGCTTGTTTCTTCGGATATGTTTACTATGTATAATGCTAAATAGATCTTCTCTTTCAGGAAACGTCAATGTTCACGCTTTGTCGCTTCATTAACTATCCTCTCGTCAAACGAGCAGCCTCATCGTTATTGATGGTGCGCGGCATCGCGAATTCTCGAAAATAATGCAAGGGCACGTTCTAATTACCTATCAGTCCTCGACGGAACTAATTTGTATGCAGGCGTGTCGAGGCTAGCCCATTAATTTTAATAAACAAGTATATACTCGAGAAGCAACTAGGTAGATGAAAGGGATGGGAAGTTCGGTACCATCTCTTTTGTGGATAGGTATACATGACTGGGAAAATTAAGCTTTTTATCTACAGACGGGCATTTCAACAAAGAATATATATATATATATATATATATATAGTAAAAATGTATAATATATTATTTCGGCATAAACAGACGGATAAAAATTTAAAAATGCTTTCTTAAAACACATATGTATACGCCATCTAATTGAGAAATTGCATGAAGTTTTATTTGCTTTAGAAGTTTTATGTAATAATTGCTCAGAATGAGCACAAATAAAATATTTTCGAAAAATTCACTATTTTTGAAGGAAAAGCTTTTGAAAATGTTAAAAATTCGAATTTTAATCGCCTGTTTTTAAAACATCAGCTATGTGGCTCGACATCAATCGGCTCCCAACAAACTACTTTCCTTTCGTCATAAATATCAGATCGTTATAAGTATGTTCCTTTTATAAATATGATTTAAACATAAACCGATTTTTTTACGTCGTCCTTTTCTTAAACCACTATCTCGCCACTGTTGTTGTTTATGTCAAAAATACTAAACATTTATAGTTCTCTGATTGTTGTTATCCAGCCGAGGCGTGATGCATGTATTATTTACTTATCCCGCACATGATAAAGCCTGAGATTGTGGCCATGACCCACCGCCGTTGCCAGCAGATCAGATGAGTGACGGAATTAAATAGACTAAAAAGAGACAGTAGGTATCGCAATACCTCACTGGCTATGATGGATTTGCTTTTAATTTTGGACAACGCCTCACTTATTTGCCAAACAAGAAACATGTAATGATTAACACGAATTTAATAGCATAAACCAGCAAGAAGTATACTCTACTACATCAGCTACCGCCCAAAACGCGACATATTATTCCTACTTTATAATTGATTGTAGTGTTATTAATATCGAGCAATTGTTTTCATTTGAAAGACCATTTCAACGATCGTAGTTCTGCGAGTGGTAGCTAGGGTAATGTTTCAGCATATAACAACAGTTTCGAGTATTTAAGTTAATCAAATAAAAATACTAACCTCAAAATTTGGCGTTTACGCGTTCGCGGATCACGTACTAAGGCTCCGCATTCCCTTAAATCACTAAATGTGAATTAATCGCATACTTGAAGTAAATAATTGTACACTATGTAATTACTTTTAAAGTTTATCGGTCTCTTCTCAAAGTCGACTAGAACTAATGAGACAGATTGTCACGGCGCCCCTTTGTTCCTTTGTTGCCGATGGCATTTGTAAAAAAATCACGGCTAATTAATTAATGTTTCATCCCTATAAATTAAATTCCCCAACCATATTTCCTTTCTGTAACGCTATTATATTACAGCCTGTGATCTACCTTGCGAGTTCGCGATATAACGTCTTTCTTTGACATTAGGGAGTATCAGCAACTGTATATTGTAGACATTTCCTACCGGAATTGACGATTTCTTACTGAGTGATATTAATTTGCGCAAGAATTGTAAAGACACAAAAGAATTTACTTTCTCCATGTTTGTAGGAAGAAATTACACTAAAACCAAATATTTGCAACCTAAAGAAAATGAAGCGCAGAAGAATTATTTAACTGTTCCTTCGGAATTATAGTTGGCTGGAAATATGCCTCTGGCGAAAGATGAAGTACTATAATTTCCATTTATTCCAACCATAACATCACTATTTTCTGGTTACTTTGAAGAGTTACCAATCAAATACTCTGGCCAAACACAATTTAAGTAAGCTAAACAGATTATTTTGTAAGTATAAAAATTCCACATCTCTTTTCTTCAAATTTGGTGTGGCATATTCCCTGCTCACATTACGAGGCAACTATTTACCGGAGAGTACTGGAAAATCACCGTTAACTGACCACTGTAACAACACTAGGCATTGTTTTAAGTTTTACGAAGTATCTTTGTTAACAACGGAACATTCTAAATGGAAACAGCTTTTCATGAAAACGTATTGCATGGATACAATTTAAAAATACTACCAACTTTCGCAGTGATATCGATAACTTAAGCAATATGTATTCGTATCTGTTGAAACTGACTGTAAACTTGGTAACGCTGAAAACAACAAATAAATGCAATTACACTGCTCAAAACAATTAGGGGATATTTGGAAAAATGGTAATAAAATAAATAAATAATGAATGTAGTACCTCGCAAATATATTTATATTTAACGTTTTTAAATAAGAAACCGAACGCATTGACAAGTTTAAACTTGTTTGTGTGCATTATAAAGCTACTAAGGCACTAGAGTGAATAAATATCATTAAATAAATACACAATTATGAGACTTTATAAGAAGTTTTATTGATAAAATAACGAAAAATCCATTGTTAATAATGTGTATGATCTCCAAGAACGGCAATAAAGGTTTGACATCTCATCGGCATTGATCGAATCAGAACATCAAACAATTCTTGTGAAAGATTATTCCATTCCTCTATCAGAGCATTTCGAAGTTCCCGAATTGTACGCGGTGGCATATTTCTTGCTGCAACACGTCTTCCTAAAGCATCCCAAGCATGTTCGATAGGATTACCATCAGGAGAATTTGCTGGCCACTCCATTCTATTGATTCGCAATTGTTCAATCCAGTTGTTCACGATGTTTGCCCGATATAGACGAGCATTGTCGTCCATTAAAATGAATCTTTCACCCATAGCGCCAGCGTACGGAAGAACAATGGATCCCGAAATTTCATCCAGATACCTCTGAGCAGTTAGGTTGCCATTCTGTATCACTTAAATGCCTGTATGACCTCCTGCGCTTATCCCAGTCCATACCATTACACTCCCTCCTTCATATTACGGCCTTTCTCGAACAAATTGTGGCTGATTACGTGTTCCAGGTTCACGCCAAATTACAATACGCCTATTATCTGGATTTAGGGCGAATCTGGATTCGTCACAAAATAATACTTGTGCCCAGTGATCGTGATTCCAATTTCTACGTTGCTCAGCCCATATTCTTCGCGACCTTTTATGAAGAGCAGTTAGTGGAACGCATACTAGAGGTCTTCGAGCATACATGGCAATGTTGTGAAGACGATTTTTTATTGTTTGAGTTGATACTATTCTTACCATAGCAGCGGCAAGCTCACTTTTAAGCTGCGTTGCGTTATGAGTGCGGTTTTCAAGTGCAAATACTGTTATGTATCGATCATCCCTTGGTGTTTTTGGTAGATGCTGGGCGTCCTTGTCCTTGTCTTCCCTGAACATCTCCAGTTTTTAAAAGCCAATTCCACAAACGCGAAATTGCAAAAACTTCAGCAACAGCTTGCTGTCTCCATGCACCTTCCAATTGACCTATCATTCTCCAAGCCTGTGCATGAGTCAAATCGCGTTGCCTTTCCATTATTATCCGTAATTACGGTTAAAAATTTGCTATGATACGGAAAATCTAACTGTAGTCGAGATCGCTCGGATACGCGCTTGTATACCCTCAAGCTGGGGCGGTTCACACTGAAGCGCTGTACAAGTTGAAACTTGTCAAAGCAATCTGTTTCTTGTTTAAAAACGTTATAGTTGCAATATAAAAATATTTGCGTGTCTTATATTATTTATTTATTATTATTTTATTTATTATTATTTTTGTAAATATCCTCTAATTGTTTTGAGCAGTGTATATCTCTTGTTTTTAACATTAGAACGTTTGGCTCCTTTCTTGTTGGGCGGTTTCTCTTGAGCATTCCTGTATTTCATTTGGTTCTTCTTGTATCTAGTGACCTTTTAGTTTTCAACCTCTCTGCATAACCTCCCGATTCATTTGTTCCCGTGCTTTTACCCTCTCTATACACTTGTCTAGCCGTACAAATCTTGTTCTTTTCGTAATTTATGTTTGATTTAATAATGTTTGAAATTGTTTTTAAATAACTTTTGATACATTTTTGAAATGTCAGGACGTAATTGATTGTAATGTATAGTTTTTTTGTTTTTTCTGCAAATTGGCACTTACTCGTAAGTGATCTTCAATCTATTATAGTACGGATTGCAATTCCCTTATAATTCTAGTACTGTTCTCCGATAAAGCAATACCTTAATTGCGTTAAAAGTTCAGAACCTGAACAATTTAGTGATCGTTTGATTTTTTGGTTATCTTATCCAGTGCCCCCAATACCCAGTTCATATTAATCGTCGCTATCTTGTATACACGTCATCTGTCATACTGTCCTTTATTGTTACTCAACGTTTTTTTTCCGAAGTGATATAGGAACGTATGCTATATCTTTAAATGGAAAGAGGTGTGCAATGTAATCTGTAGATGCATTGACCTAAAAAACCCTTGAAAGCGCTTTAACGATTTATCTTGTACTTAAACCAATGGAATCCAATATTGAGCAAAATCCGTTTGCAGGTTCTAGGTGCGCATTGAAAATAATCCTTCCACTGCTATAATTTTATAAATAGCAAATACAGAAACTACTACATAAACATGAAATTATAATTTAAATGTATAAAAAAAAATGAAATAAGTTTTGTACAAAACTATCTTTTGTAATGTATTTTATCCAATCCCTGTATAAAAGATAAGTGGGTGTTTAAGTTCTGATAAAGGGAAGGGGTCGTCACGTGACCAAAAGAAAGGCTCCCTCTCTTTGCAAATATACTGGATTATGAACAAGTCCTGAGAGCACGCGTAAGTGAACTTTTATCTTGCGGCTCACGTCAGGAATATAGGGGTCTTTCTGGTTCGGTTAATTGGAGAAATAAAATAAACAGGATGCTGGTGGTATTTGCATATAAAAAGAGGAAACCCACTTTCAATTTATTAAATTAGATGTTCTTTTACTTACTAATGCACAAAAAATTATTATAATTTCTATTTGAATGGCTTACTTTATAATGAACTCTCATCAAAGCATTTCCTAATAGCTTCTAGCGTGCCACAAGGCTCAAATCCAGGTCGCCTCGTTTTTGACAGTTAAACGATCTACTGTTGGACCTTGCCTTACTTATGCTGAGGATCTATGAATTTACAATACAGTTGTCCCAATCGACCTACAAAATAACCTCCACAAAATTAACAACTGGTGAAAACTAAACAAATCTCTCAAACATTGATAAATGCTCTATTGTTACGTAGTCCAAATGTACCTCTTCTATTCACTACGACTATATTGTTGAATCCCAATCAGTTTCAAAATTCTGCAATCAAAACTCTTGGCGTGGTATTTGACTCGCACTTTTCTTTTAGTAATTGCATATCCCTCTGCAACCAGGATTCTTGAATTTGTCATTAGATCTTGTAGCTTTACAAATCACTGCAACCAACACATTATATTATAATATATATATATATACACGTTGGTGTATGGACACGTTGGAGTCGCCTGGAGTATGCTTTGGTTTCCTTACTGCACTTATTAGAACCTATAAGTTGAACGTATCCAAAGAAAGTTCCTGAAATATTTAAGCTTCCAAATAACCAGATAATGTTCTGAACGACACTTTTTACTAAATTTGCTTGGAAACAAAACTGACTGCCCTACGTTATTTGCACATATTGACTTTCATGTTCTTTCATGAAACAAACATTTTTCCGCAACTGTTGAGGCTCCTATAACTAAAACTAGCATATCATTTAAATGTACTGTTGGTCACATGGCTGGAAACTTTGTTGAATTTTATTAACAACCAAGATAAGATATTTACTTAGATTTACATAAAATACATTTTGGTTTCATGTTTCTTCTTTAGACGCTCTCCGCCTCTATGATTATTTAAACTAATTAAACATTGAAGATATAATACGTCGCACGTTGTTTAGTTTATCTGTAA
>LR737487.1:20953-32483 GCA_902655005.2 Marronus borbonicus
TAGAGTTAGTGGGAATATTTGCGGCTCGGGCTTCATAACATTCATTAGTCTGTAAATTAAGTCTTGTAAGTGCTCTGCTGTTGGACTTTTAAGATGTTAAATAAATAAACAGTGCTAAGCAGTTTATGATTTACCGATCAACAGGCGCTACTTTCCGTTTCTGGTGCATACCGTACGCGCCACCAATAGTTTGATCGATGGCTGTATCCGCAAACGCTATTTCTCGGTTTGTAGGAAACGTCGTATCGGTCAATGGTTTATAAAAATTGTTAACTGAACTAAAATTGTTTAAAACATTGTGATGTTTGTTTCAAGTTAGTCGGCATTTCTATAGTGTTCATTATTACAATTTTCAAAACGGGAGGTTTTCAAACGATATCGTTCTTTTTAGAAAACCACTGAATTATTAATGTAAAGTGAATTTACCAACTTGTAACTACCCAGAAACGCCCATCAAGGTTAGTGAAGAACCAATTAAAATTAGTATTTTTCTTGTTTATTTCCAATTTAGAACGTACGTAAGAGTAATACAGCATCTTGACAGCAGATGCAGACAGCGTATTTCGAACCACACGCCCTAGCATCTTCAATGCAGATGAGGTAGTCGATTTACCTATATGCTGAAAAAAACTAAATCTTCTATCGAAATGTACTCTGGGATCCTTTATAGTTGAGCGCCGCAACAATTCTGCGTTATCGCAAACATAGAAATGCACAACTGGATTGGACTTTCTGATATAGGTACTTATTCACATTCATTGCAAGTTTTCAAGTTATCAGCAAATGCACATTTCTTACATTTTCGTAGTTCTAGAAGATCGGTGAAGAAAAGCAAAAATAATATAGGCCCAAGATTTGAATCCATGAGGATCACCAGATATTGCATAACAAAATGCAGAATTGTACCTGTAATACGTAACATACTGCGGTCTTTTCAAAAGGTACGAGGTGAAAAAAAAACAGAATAGAAGCCGTCGTCAATTACAGTTAAATAACAGAATTTGAAAAACTTCGGATAAGCCAAGGCAAATATTCAAAAAGATAATTTTTGGGAATTTATTTTGGTGATCTCAAGAGCACGAATTATTCTTTGACCTTATCTGGACGAAATTTGCAAGAAATGGTCTCCTCAACCGGCACAATTCTCATTACTGGAGCAATTTGAATAATTTCTTGAAGATTAACAGGTGGCAAATTGCAACGTCTAAAACAGCGCTGAAAACCCTTTCAACAAGTCTAAGTTGAATATTGCGGGTAAGAATTGAAGAAGTTATAACAGGCGTAGTTTTACATGATTCGGCAATACCAGCTACATTTACTATTCGCAATATAACACAACTCTTTAACGAATGATGCGTAATTAATTAAGGTTTTTAATGAAACATTTAAAATCAAAGTTAATCCTGAAAGTTGCACCAGCTAATTTAAAATTCACTGTTAATCCTAGCAACCATATCGCCTAGCGGTCAATTTAAAAATATTTTCATTAAATTTCTTTTTAGTTTTTGTAGTTTCCAAGATACCGCCGGTCCCCACTCCTAGTGGGACTAACAATATAAGCTGTTCTATTTAAAACAAGAAAGATATCAACTGCTTCCGCTATAAACAGAGATTCAGGTAACTGAAAATATTTGAATTCAATGGTACATATAAGCTTTAGTATATTACCAAGTTTTTTTTTGTAATTATCTAGTGTATACTCTTTTATATATCGATCGATGGAATTCCTCGTGAGACACGTGCAGGTATACATCTAAATTTATTATTTTTTATATCTGCTCACAGCTCTTGACAAATATACGTCTTATGTTGGTGACGTTTTGGTCTCTCAAAAGCGCAACATAAATTACCAACGTTGAATTTCATCTATCCACTCTATAACGTGCAGATTCCGCGACGATAAATTTTTAGATTTACTGTTGACGTAAGTTTTGGTTTTATAAAGTTCCCGAACGTTTGTGGAATGCACTTACTCGTAATAGGTTTCATGTAACGTTTATTATTAGGTACGTCACAATTCCAGTTTTCATAGCTCGATTTATCCGAAAGGATATAATCTATTGTATCATATTATTTATTGGAAACATCAACCGTATTATTAATTTTTAATTGGACATGAAGCATTTTCGGTATTGTACTTCGAACACAATATTCAGTAACAAAATCAAAGAAAAATGCTACTTGTCAAAGTTGCCTACCTCCTTTTTTATGTCTTTCTACAGGCTATATTGAAGATAAAAAAAAGGTCAAGAAAAAAGACGATGAAATGGTTTAATAGTCTTTTTTTTTCATGTTTGTACTTTTTATTATAAAAAAATGTAGCAATCTGGTACGTACCGATACATTCTTGATCCGTATGCCTTCCATAAGACGAACACGATTATATAATCTATGACAGTTGTTTTGTTTTGCAATTCCAAAATTCATTTAAAAAATCTCTCATTTTTTCTAAACCACATACCAATGTGAACTACATGCTACTTTCGACAACAATGAAATCACATACCCAAATTGCCACCAGCTCCCTAACTATAACTTTGAAAGTAAAAAGTATATTTACAATTACACTAATCTAAATCGTTTCTGGTGTTAATATTGTTTGGTTACCATGGCAACAGTAAACAAAACATACTGATATTGCTATTCCTAAACGTTGATTCAAAATTATAAGCCTAACTAGCTACTTACATTACATAAAAAAGAATTAATACACATGGCTTATGTATTAAGTTAAGAGGAACACAGGTATTCCAAAGTACAACATTTACTGCACTTACAATTATAAATATGCAGAATAATTTGAATGTATTGAAGCGGAAGGAAAGGATGTCGAATGTTCACTGAAGTTAGGTAAATAAGTAGCTAGCTATTAATTATTACAATAGAAATTACACTAAAAGCGATTAGGTTTGTTCGTAGTATATTTCAACTGTGTTACATGTTTATTTTTTTTTCGTCAGCATTATAATTTTCTTTTGATTTCTGCACCAATTAATGTTTCCAATAGCATTGACTCTTAGCTTTAATTTCATAAATCATTTCGGATATGGGCATCTATGCTCAGGGTAGCGCAGCTTATATAGCTTTCATTTTTTCCTAATGTAATAAATTGCACCTATACTTAATTTCTGCTTACGTAGGTACGAAATTTTTAATCAACAGTCTAAAATCGTCAATGTCAATATGTTCAATTTACCGTCGTTAGGGCTGCCAAACTATATTAACGCCAAAAACCATTTGCATCTAATTTCCAAGCAAGAACTTGCTTGATTTCCGGCCAGGGAAACGACAGGGTCTAGTTCGCTATTTATCGATGGATGTATTATCTGAAAATAATTCTGAAAATTATAATATGTCATCAGAAAATGTGCTTCCTACTATTGAAAGTAGACCAGAAGTACCGAATACTACGTAATTTTTTATTAGATAGGTTTAACTTAACGCCAATTTTTGTTTTATATTCAATGGCGACGGGCAAAAATTCTATTAATAAATTGTTTAAGCTCCTTTATTATATTACCAAACTTTCGCTAATTTATTTTTAGCTTCTTCTAATAATATAAATTTGTAATAAGACGAAATTATTTTAAAAAATATGTAGAATGTATATGTTAATTTATGCTCAATAACTGACTTGCAATTAGTCTTCTAATATAATAAAAGAAATTAAACAATGGGTCATTCGGATCATTGACTCGTTCACCATTTAGTACAAAAAAATTATTAATAATAAATATTATTACCCTGAAGAAGCTAAAAATAAATTTACGAAAATTTAGTAATATCATAAAAGGATTTAAACAACGGGTTATTCAGATCTTTCACCCCTTTACCGTTGAGCACAAAAAAATAAATTAAATTCCTGCTAGGGCAATTTTACAATTCCAGACGGTTGCGATACCCTGTACATAATTCCCCATATTTTTATGGCAAAAACTAGAAAGTACAGAGTTGTATGGATGATGTCATATTTGGATGCAACATCGACGTTGCTGTCTTTTACGTTAGCCTTCCTAATCACTTATTTCATGTTTCATTTGAGTAAACATATTTTGATTAGACAACCTGAATGAATTGATTTTCCAATTATTTTAAAAATTTTAATTTTCAACTAATATTGCTACTCCGGCTATTATTTCGCAGGTTGCAATACTAACAGTGATTACCATTTTACCATTAAATTATGCACTTGCGTGGATTATGTTTTAGTCTGAGAATTGTTGAAGAGATGTTGCATCATATTATATGCCCGCAACGCTCAATCGATCAACCACACGAGTGCATTAGAGAATCACGCACTTCTAGTTATATGCTGCGCAATGCACACGAATATGTGAAATGGAGGAAGTATTTACAGCTATGGACGGTAATACGAAACACCTGTACATTTTCGCAAATGTATAATAAGTACTTGTTTTAATATTAGCGAAAGAAGAATTAAATATTATCCTCCGTATGGCATACAAATGCTTCGTTGAGAAATCAAATAAAATCACACAAACAATTCTAGAAATCAAAATAGGTTGCTTCACTGTTTAGCAGTACTCGCGTTTCAGTCGCATCTGGGATTAGTAAAGTACAAGTGTTTTCTCTAAATATTTGCAATTATTATGGCAAAAGGGCAACAGCTAAATGAAACCAATAGACCACAAATTCATTTCTCCGGGTATCTGACAAATCAAAATTATTTCGAAGCTATCTTGCTGTTCAGTTAGCCATAATAAATGTAAGACTAATGGATGTTATCGTCATGACGATGATCATTTTAAAGGATAAACATTGGTTTTTATGAATAGAGTGCTTCCACAGCTGCTTGTTCGCCTATTTGGTATTCCTGAAAGTGCCTCTATACGTTGTAGAGTTGAGAAATTTCATAATTTCACACGAAGGTTATGTCATTACGATCACATGAATAGCCAAATGCACAAAGAAGTTCTAAATGAGACATTAACGCCATCTTATGCAAAGCTTTTGCCAGATGGACTGCGACTCCATCTTGTAGATTCGCCTGCCCAAGCCTGAAACCTAAATCCAATCGAGCATTTGCGGTACTTTGCAAAGATTCATCTAAAGGGTTACAAACACTTCTAAAAAACATTACTTGAAGCCAATATAAAACAACTGTGGACAAATATTCCCCGGTGCAGTCCTAGAAGTTGGTGGGTGCAATGCCAAAACACATATATAGGAAGTTATTAAAACCCAACGAGGTCATTCTGGTTTATTGCCCGAAGCATATATATCTACCCAAAATATGTATGTGTATTGAACAAAGTTCTTCGATATTTAGGAATTTACTGATTTCAACAATCTATTCCGCCCCAGAATATTCGAAAAATTCTAATAATAGTTATACTTTCTAGTATAACTTTTTTGTTTTCAAATATAAGAATCACTGAGAGCATTGTGCTCTAAAGCCGATTTGTTAATTATAATAACAAACTTCGTATCTTTTGTCTACAAACTACACCGCTTTTCAAAACAATTAGAATGAAGCTGACGCTGCTGCGTAGGATAAGACTCGAATATGTAAAGTATTTGAAGCTAAATGCAGTAAAAAGTGCAAGAGGGACATATTTTAAATCAGCTAATATACCACTGTTAAAACGAAGATGCCCAATAGAGAATTATAGTCAGATTTAAAAGTATTAGAAGTACTTTCAGCGCATTCAATTTTCCAAAATATGGTTTCCCATTCGTCCTCTCTGTATGTATGCCGCCATCATTACATGGAGGCAGACAACAAGACTAATATCATACAATCCAAAACGGTAAATTACACGGCAGCCACAAAAAACTTATAATAGCTAATCCAGGAGATGAACGATGCGTTGCGCGGGTCTAGTTGAAGAGGAAGCGGGAGGAAAAGCGTGTGTGGAACGGTCTAGCCGTGTCTGGAATGGTGTGTACAGACGACGATGGTCTGGTAATGACCCGAGATTATAATCAAACTCATTCGGAACCACGGAAGCGGAAACGTTTGGAATAGTCGCGATGACACGTAACAAATGTGCAGTTGCGTAGAACCTCCGGTAGCGTACGGCTGCTGTTAGCACCGTACGGCTTAATACTATAATACAGCACGATTATATTTTCCCGCGACACGTATATGCCAAAACCTTTTATGTGCAAATTATTTCTGTTAAAAAAAAGTTAAATGATGCACTAACTATACGGCGTGTCCACATAACGCATGATTCCTCTCTTGAACAATTTAGAAAGGCAGTTTTCAAATAAAAGTATACAGGTGCTTGGTTTCCACTGCACACGATACAAGTTTGGTTTTCTGAATAGAACATTCTGTATATTTCTACGATTTTGGATGCCTCTTTTCACTACACGTTAACTTTCTTCAACATTCCCTAGCATAATTTTGGATATAATTGAGATACTTTGAAATTTTTGTGCAACGCTTAGCGATCATTATCTTATTGGATATAATATTTTTTGGAGTTGTCAGTCGAAAAGTTTGATTCATAATATTTCAATTTCTTCAAATGGCACAGCCGGTATATTCCTCTTTAATCTGAGAGAGAAGCTCTTTTGAAACGAAGTCCTTTATAAACACTTCCCAATTCCAAAAATGCATTCTTCTTCAGTAAATTAAACGTGAAATTATAGAGACAAGTTTTTCATATGATATACATGCTTTTATATCTCTGAAGATATTCATTAAAAATAACCTGTAAATATATTTTTATGTGGATCAACTAATAACACAGACCAAAGCGGTTTTTCTTAAATCATCGAAACGTGTTTGGCTATTTCATTCACAGAGTACAGAGACATAGAGACATACCGGAACCACTACAGCCAAGTCTTACACGATGGAGTACAAGCAGTAGAAGCAGCATTCTATTATTTTAACATTTTGAAAAGATCGAATTAGTGATTTTACAACTGGACGCTAAAGAAGCAGCTGCCATAAAGCTAAGTCAAATGCAATTCCAAAATTCCCAAGTTGCAGCAGATTTAAAAACTATTAACAACAATTACGTTCCAGTAGCCGACGCAATAAAAAAAATTGCGAAACATTTCGTTATCCTTAGGGGATTCGTGTGAAATTGTTGACTACGTACAAACAGTGCTACATATTTTAGATGATGCAAAAAGTGTTTCAGTCAGACAAAATGTAATACTATATTACGCAAGAATGTCAATTTTTCTAGATTACGCCATCTTTTTAACAATAGTGTTGGAGAAGACCGGTTATACAAATTCAAAGACCACTCTAAGTACGCGAACATTAGATTCTTTTATTGTTTTTTGTTCTAAATAACGCTTTGTTTGGACCCAAAAATCACAACTGGGCAGGCGTAAAGATAAAAAGAAGCAGGTTTATTTGAAATTTTCGACTTATAAAATCTTCATCAGGGTGACTATTAAAAGAACAATGAAATTTTAAGATAAAATAATACAAAAAAATGTTTACATCACTTACACAAAATTATCAAATTAATAATATAAAATACTTCATTGTCGGTTGGTATAAAAAAATACAAGTTATTTATTATGTGACGTACAGAAGCGCACATTAACAAGTATATTACAACATTCCAGAGCATACTAAACTAAAAATACAACATTTTTGAATGGAAAAATGTATAAGCCCGTTAAGAGGGAGGAGACAAGAAAGATGCATTGGCAAAAAAGCGGACATCATGAAACTGTAGGAAGAACAGTTAACATTTTACCTGAAATGTTAAAATGTTTAAACAGCTACACTAAAAACATAAATAACGTTGCATTTATCACTATTTTCAGTTTTATCCTTGAATCTGGAAAAAAAGCTATTGATCTTTTTAATATGATACTTGGACGACCTTTTCCGGGTAGTATGAAATTTTTGTAATACACTTAAATTGATAAAACACTGAAAAAATGAATTACGTGTAAATTCATGCAAAGAGACTGCAATCTATTCAAAATGTGATTGATTTCTGTATTTGATAGAAAATTAAATTATGCTCATGCTAAAACATAACAAATAACCTTTCGAATAGCTTAAGCTTTATTTTGATCTGATGTCCAAAAAAAATTAAAGTAAAAAGTCCGAAGTGGTTCATTTCTATTCACGTAGGTGTATATAAAATCAAAGGTAAATACTTTGTAACAAAATTAAAGCCGAAATCGTATTCAGATATTGTATATACCAAAATCGAAATGGTCAATACCAACACTAAAAAACAAAAAACTAAGCTTAGTTGAGAACTATTTGCTCCAGCTGCTTTGTTTTCTTTTCCTTGCAAATATGTGAGGTTATTCAATTTACACTTTTTCTCTAAGGTAGCGAATTTTTGGCCTGCGATTTAAGTTGACCCCAAAGGTTTTTAATTGAGTTAGTATCAGGGTCTTGCAGACGTGACTTTCGGACAGTTATAATAGCATTAATCATCATAACTTTGTTAGTTCAGTTTTACGTTTGGTGCCGTCATTTTGATAGAAGGTAAGCGTGTTTGTTCTCTCCTTTAAATTTGATTTTAAAGTGTTTTCGTTTATTCACAGTTCCGTCAATGTCAATTAAATTAAATTTATTATTATCAGTGCCTCGATGACTCGATTTTGTACTTTACACCATTCATTTTGCAGAAAATGACACAATCACTGGTCCAAACAATACTTTCTTCTTGGTCAAATCCTCCTTAATAACCACGTTAGAGCCTTTTAATTTGCTTTTGTTACTAAAAATCTGTTTCTTAATTGCACGGGAATTAAAGTGTACTATTATCGGCCTTGTTCCATTTTCTCTTCCTCCCAGTCGGTGTGAGACATCAATGTCTTTGGGATGAACATCTAGTTTCAGCTTATCTTTACAAATATTTGACACGGTGGTAGCTGTGTCTTCTCCCTTTTCTTCTTGTACTGTAAATTGTTCATCGGGAGTATTGTTCGAGGTGTTCTATTCTGTCGTTCGCCTCGACAAGATCGGACTTTAGTTGGCTTACCTCTTCTGATAGATCCTTGAGATTTTTCTCCAGTAACGGGGACAAATATTTACCAATTTTCGAACAAATTGTTGATATAAATTCATCAGAATGGATTAATTTTTCAGTTATCTTCTGTGCAATGAGATCTTCATCAAGTAGATTACTTGAAAGCTTGCTACGTAGCTTGTAATCGGACATATCTCGAAATAAACGGTACTATGTGGAGCCAGCACAAACACACGATAGTCAAACCAAGAGCACATAGCAGAATTGCATGTGCATAGCAGATATCGGACCCGGGTTCGCAAGGATGTCAAGTTTGGGAAGGCTTCCTGAATTTGGATCTGAAGACTAGGACATCACAGGTATCGAAAATTAAATCAATAGTCCAAAATAAAATATAGATTCTGTATTCATTTAAAAATCAATTTCTAAATTTCATATTCGATTCAAAAGTTACCTATCGGTCAGGAATTAAAATAGATTTTTGTATTTATTTAATTTAAAACAGATTTTCTAAATGTGTAAGATGAATGTAATTTCAAAGCTTAATTTAAAATAAAATAGTATCTTGCACACACATATTTTGTTTAATTTATCTCTTAATCATTTTTCAATTTTTCTTCAATTTTTAATTCATTTTTAAAGGAGTATCGTTACATTACATATTATGAATGTCATAATACGTTTTGTTTCAAACATATTTGCTGGGTACAGGAGATATGCACGCAAACAAATTCCGTTATGAATGAATTTTTCAATCACCGAGACTATATAAATAAACCATGATGAAGTTTGAATCGGTCATTAAGAACGAAAAAGTTCAAAACCGTTTAACAAAGGATAGTGCAAACATCTTTAAAACAGTAAACGCAAATAACCGCCCCCAAGTATGTGCTTTTTGACAACATAAAAATAGAAACATTTTTGGCATCTGAAAGTAGCTTGCAATACCCAATAAAATGTGCTGACGGATGTATCTATAAAATAGCTCACTTCTGAAAACAACCATTTACGCCTTGTTAGTTTTCTCCAAACGTTCGAGTTCATTTTTGGAAAAAAGCATTTTGAAGAATAATTACTGTACTCAAAATACGAAACGAACAAGTAAAACTATCAACTATAGTAGCACACCTCAGCTGAAATCTACTTCTCTGAATCAGGCGCAAAATTTTGAAATTTGAGACGACAGCACAAATACCGGAACATTTTATTCTAGAGACTCATCTTTGATACATTGACAATTTATTAGAAATTCAAGGTGTTCTATGTAACGAATCTTGGGTTATTGAGCATATACTAAAAATAATTACAGCATACATGCTCACTGATAGTAAGAAACAGAAAACTATTCACAGGTAAATACTAAAGACTTTAGAAAACGTTGACAGTCCTATGGGGGCTTCTTCGGGAGAAGGAAAGGTGATAGGTAACAGTTAGCACGGTAGCTCAACGTATAAAACAACGCAACAGGTGAAACTAACTGAACAGAAAGCAGTTGACTACAGTAACTCAGTATGTGAACCATGCCAGAGGCGAAAATCAAGAACGCTTATCAAATAATCATACTTCGCAAATATATATATACTTAGCACTATAGACTTCCTTATCTACCACTTATCCAGGTATCTGGCCAACATCCTCAAAAAGTACACGAGGAACACCCCTCCCCGTGTACTTAACTTAATCTCTCCAACATTCACATTGAACCGAGGGATATGTTAGTCAGCTTCGACGTAACATCCTTATTTAGTTCCTATCCATGATTACGTCAATATTATCGAACAACTCCTGGAACGGGATGGTGAATCTGCTAGCCTATGTCGTTTCGTAGAAAACGTCTCACTTCCACATATTTCACATTCCAAGGACAATTTTACAGATAGTTATCTGGAACTACCATAGGCTCTCCTCTCTCCCCTATCGTGGCTAATAGTTTCATGGAATCTTTTGAATCCCTTACTCTTGATTCAGCGGATCTGAAGCCTAAGGTATGGTTCCAATATGTAGATGACACGTTCATCATCTGGCCTCATGGGAAAGACTATTTACCTGATTTCCTTGGCCATCTCAATCGCCCACACCCGGATATCAAATTCTCACATGAAAGTTCTCAGTTATCAACTCTTTGGTTCATCGAGCGGTGATGGTCTTTGTCGTCATCCGTTACGACTCCTCGATCCTCGACTAACAGTGACCGTGACAACCAATCAATCAGCGACAGGCCCCGCTCATCACCGGCATAAAAGCGTGCTGCTCTCCTCGTATTCCTGCAGCTAATTTTTGCTTCTAGTATGGCTCACTGCTTCCCACTCAGTTAGTTTCGCCTCGCGCCGTGATTCGCACGTTGAATTACTGTGCTAACTATTTCCTACCACCTCTCCCTCTCCTACCCCATATGATTGTGGACGAAACGTCGAGTTTTGGTTTAACCATAACACAGTCCGAACCCGGAAAACGTTTAGTTTTAACTGACTCTAACCGTGGAAGCCTACATTATTATACTTTGAAGAAGTTGAAACGACCATGTAGTTGTGCTGATATACAACGAACCACGATGTCTCGATTTCATGATATATCATATGCCAATCTTTCTTCATCAG
>LR737461.1:0-58240 GCA_902655005.2 Marronus borbonicus
CTTTCAGAATAAGGGTAGTTTACTCTTGAGGGGTTTCCAAAGAAGCGTATCAAGAAATTTATAAGAGGTATTAGACTGATGCGTTATTTTTGCCGAACCCTGTATATCATTAATATATCCATATGTTGTAATAAATAAACAATCAAATTGGATGGTAATCAAAAGACTTCTATTTATTTACAATTATTTACAATTATTTTTACAGAAATGTTACTGAAAATTACTTACAGAATCAGTGTGTTGTTATGCTTGTTGTCTGGGTTGGTTCTTGAAATCCTGTCTTTTAAAATCCCGTCTTCCTCCCTTTGTCCATTAATATTCCAAATTCCTTTCTATTCAAATCCACTCTGGTAGTCTTTCTTGTCTTGAGTCTTGAGTTTATGTTCTGCTTTGTTTTCTTAGTAGAATGTAATATTTTTCTGTTTGTTAAAATTAAATTTTCAGATAGTTTTCCGAAAAATACGTCTACTGTCGAAATCTTTTAATATTTATACCCACTGGCATGGATGCCACTTCAACGACTTGGCCTAACGACGATTGCTTGTGACGTTGTGAATTGACATGCATTTAGACTGCTGGATTTTAAATAGCGTGTGTTGTGTGAGTTTTGCGTGTTTTTACAAAAAAATGTATTTAAAAAATAAATTATTGGAAATAATTGAAGACTTTGATTATCCCCACAAAGTAATGTTAATGGAGTCCTTTTTTTAATATAAAAATTCATACAACAAACATAAATTTTAAAAACCCAAGTTCGAATACTAGTCAAAATTAATTCCAATTCTACAAATGTTCAATTATATTTTGCTATTTTATGCATTTTAAAATTATATAGTAAAATTTTAATGAATTAAGGTGCAAGTGCACGTACTTCAACCCAATGATCCATTACTAAGTATGCAAAAACGAGTGCGCACTCATTGGGGGCGATGATATATTTCGAAAGCGGTCGGACATACCCGAAGTCGGGATTCATACGCGTACACTTAGAATAAAATGTATCCGGACAAAAAGAGAGAAAAGGACGACCTCTGCCGTTTGGTGTATTGGGGAAAGCGCGCCGTATTGTTCTCTCTTTCTTGGGTGACCGAGTACTTTTTATTGTAAGTGTACTGTTAATATGTGTATGTATAACGGGTTGGATTGATGACGGCGGATCGACGGTGTGCTTTGTTATGTTCGACGAATGTTAATAGATTTCTTAACCGATTTCCGACATTAGAATATACGGCACTATTATTAAATGTATCGTTTGCAATATCAATATTTTACCGTACAGTATTTTTGTTTGTAAAAGACATGTTAATAGCAAACAGCACCTGTCAAATGCGAAACGTGATATACCATATTATAAACTTCTATATGACTTTATTTTTATGTTAGGTATGTGCAACATTTTACAAAGTATTGTAGACAATGAAGAATTTCGAAAGCTTTGGGGGAAATACATTCCGGAATGGAGATTGCCAACAGAGGTCAGTTACAATGTACCGCCGGAGAAAAACACGATTACGGATCAAATCAAGGCAGAGTTAAAAAATAACAGAATATATCCGACGGCGGACGAAACAACGTATACAAGAAAGAATTGTATTTTAAATGTGTTAGCGCGCACTTTAAAAAGCGATGCAGCATCCGTGTCTCTTCTTTTACGTGGTACAATATTACAGAAAACAAACGCGGAAACGATAGTAGAAATAATAAAAAGTTCAAGATGGTTAAAGCTGGAAAGTTACTAAAACAATCTCATCCTCAATGGCTTCATCTAACCTGTTTGCTCCATGCATCTTGTAACCGCATTTATTAGAATTATTATTATAAGTTATCCAAAGGTAGATCAATTAATACTTTCTATCAGAAAAGTTTTTATTAAATCTCCAAAACGCATTCCTGTTTAAACAAGTTTGTCCGGGCATTCCGCAGTCATCACAGCCGGCATTGACGAAATGGGGAACGTAGCTTAAAGATGTTTTATATTGTGAGAAATTTTTGCACCTTATTAAACCTTGTATCTCAAATTTAAATCCGCAAGAAGCCCAAGCAATTTCAGTAAGCCAACGGGTGGTTTCAGATACCGAAATCCTTACTCAAATAGACCAAATTTCGGAAAATTATTCAATTCTTTTAGATACTATTTCGAAATTAGAGAACACCAAGCTTTCATTACATGAAGCGCTAAATATAGTAGATGACCTCAAAGCTTCGTTAGGAAATCTAACAGATGATGTAGGAAGGTTAACAACCGATAAATTGTGTGCGGTTATAAATAAGACATCCGATTTTCAAACTATAGTGCGTATAGACAAGAGTTCAAGTGAAAACCGAGAGTGCGAATGTAATGCGAACAACCATTTTAGTTCTAACGGCCCGTTCAAAATTTCACGCAGATTCATAGGGTTCATGGGTTAGTTCTGATTTGACAGCCACTTGTATAAGACATGTTTAGAGTTTTTGTATAAAATGGAAGAGGAACAATATCGTTTAGTATTTCGTTTTCTGTTTTTGGATGGAAAAACATGCGAAGAAATTAAAGTGAAGTCTGAGGCTGGTTATGGGGAACCCTTGTCATCTATGGCAACTGTTGCGTATTGGTTTAAGAATTCAAACGTGACAATATATCGATTTTTGATCAGGAGAACGGTCGCTCGGCAGGCGTCGTTGCTGATGATACCATTGAAAAAGTCCGCTACATGTAGAAGTCGTAGGTATGCCATAGGGAACGACAATTATTCATATTTTACAGCAATGGTGAGGAAGCTGTCGGCGCGATGACTGCCGCAATCGCTAACAGTGTACAACAAGCGGATACGACTGTCACTTTCGAAACAGTGTTTAAATCTCTATAAGCGAAATCCGCAAATATTTTTGTGTTGAATCGTTATCGTTGATGAAACCTACATTCATTACTATACGCCTGAGACGAAGCGGTAGTCAAAATAATGGACTCTTCATGGCGAATCTGCCCATCGATCGGAAAAGTCATGGCCACAATTTTTTGGAATTCGAAGGAAATGGTCTTTATTGAAAGGACACCCCATCAGGGAACATTACTACAGTAAATTACAGGACCGATTCGACGAGAAATTTAACGGAAAACGGCCTCATTCATCAAAGAAAAGATTTTGTTCAACCACAGCAATGTACCAGCTCAGACATCTGAAGTTGTTCGGCCAAATTGCATGAATTGCTCTATTACTTACTCCTCCATCCGCCTTACTCGTCAGACCTGGCTCTCTGCAACTTCTTTTTATTCGCTTGGTAGGGAAAAAATTCAGCTCAAACGAGAAGGTCATTACTGATGCAGATGCTTATTTTGAGGATTTTTTGATGGGGTTAAGAAATGGCAGAGAGAAAAGTGTATCGTACCAAAAGGAGATTATGTAGAAAAATAAATAAAAATGTTGTTGAAAAATTTATGTCTATATTTCTGACATGGGTATTTCTTGATCCACCTTCATATATATCTTTCGTCGTCCGTCATCGTCAGGAGATTAAAACTAGAATTAAAATATCAACAGAAGATAAACGTATTAAATACAGTGTTATAACTTAATGGTAATTAGAAAGACAAAACGGTATAATTAATTTAGTTTAAGGGGAACCGTCCTTAAGACTTAGAGGAATTGCTAAGCGGAAATCTTTCGAGAAAATGTGAAAACAGTACCAAGTGTGTTTTCATTTAATTGATTGTAAGAAATGTTTCACGAAGAGCAATCATCGCTTCGTTTAAGCCTTCAATTAAATGATATTTATTGTAACATTCTAAAATACTAACTTAATTTCTAAGATCCGTTATTGAATAAACTTTAATCTCTTGAATAACTTGCAATAATTCCCTAACTCTTCAGATTTTTAATTTTTTTTATATTACAATACGAGGATAGGCTGAAAAGTTACCGGTCTAACACAGAAACAAGTATTCCTTTGCTAAATTCAGTTCCATTTCTCAACGCAGTCTTCTTGTAAGTCTGTCCACTTTTTCCAGCGTCCAAACAATAGTTGGCATTTTGTTCTGTAGAATACGGATTTACCAATGTCATGATCTTATTCGATGGAAATCTCTGTACCTCGAGCGAAACTTTGAGTGAAGGAAAGAGCAAAAAAGTTGATGGGAGTCATATTTGGTAAATAGGGTGTGCTGTTTATCAATTTGTTATTGTTTTTCCTTCTTCAACATTAATATTACTAGTAGTAGTATTAGTATAATTAGGCAGAGGCACAGATGCCTTTAATCAAGCGATCTTAGATCTATTGCAACAAAATGCCCTTATATGCGTTAGAGAAGATGGAGGCTCTTAATAAACCTTAATATTACTCTAGAATCTTCCTCCCTCAGTTCAGTGGATATCAGGAACAGTTTACTGAAGTGTTGTTATCGAGTGCGACTGATGGAAACACAATTGCATAAAATGTGCTTTGCCGTCTCCAGATGTTCTAGGCATACACGACGTATTTGATCTTCAGCTTTTCCTAAATTAAATAGGTGATATTTTAGAGCCGCATTACCGCAGACTTGTCAGAAATCCCGCCAGGAATCTAAGGTTCCTTTTGCTGAACAATATCACTATTTTTGCCGTCTTAGGCGAGCCTGATATAAATGTTTTCGCCTGTTTTTTCCCTGAACATTGCCCCAGTACGAGGTATTTTGATCGTCCTCCCATGCTTTAATTACTTGTTTTATGTGGCCCTCTTATAGGTCACAGAAGGAGCTGGGGCAAATAAAGGGCATGTTGGCTGTTTCCCTAACCAACTTGTCTGCCTTTTCATTGCCTTCGATCCCTTGATGGTTTGGGACCCATCGCAGAGTAATGTGGTTTTTATGTTCCAATTTCCTTAAATTGTGTATACATTCGTGAATCAGATCAGATTCATAAGAGTAGGCTTTGATAGCCTTTAGAACTGCCTGACTGTCACTGAATATAATTATGGTTGCGCCTCGTATCTATGTCTCGAGGTTCTTTATAACGCACAAGTTCAAGGCAGAAATCTCTACTTGAAATATGTTAGTGTGGAGTCCTGTAGGCATTTTAAGGTGGTAATTAGGCCCGGTAATGCCTACACCTATTCCAACACCTTCTATTCTTAAGCCGTCAGTGTACCGTGCTACCTCTTTTGCTTTGAGGTTGCCCGGATGCCCATTCACGACTTTCAATGATCACCTTATGAGCTGGACTCAGTGGCATAAGTTAAAACGAGGTAGTAATAAAAATAGGTTATAGAGTTGACTGTGGTCTAATATATAGCAATGTACGCGACTAGTGTTGAACTAAGCGTATCAAAGGTCTTCTGATAAATCATTAGTTTACTTGTCTATTGAATGTTTTATGGAGTGTAGAATGAGTTCTGTGTTAGGCAGCATTGTTAGGTTGTTATTTGACCATTATACAGACAAGTTATTTAACCAAAACCAACATCCCATTTGTGCTGGCTACACTAAAATAGAATAAACTTAGTAACCATCTTACAGTTTGTTTATGAAGCATTTATATGGTGTACAGTATATGTGGTACAGTGTTTGTAAAATACGGTGCTTCTTTCTTTGTGGTTTGTAAGTCGTTATACACTTCCCACAACTGGTTCGATCCTAATGTGTAAAAAATATTAAATTCAATAGAAGTGTGTGCAAGAAGTGTGTTTTAATACCCCTAATTGAGACCCCTAATGTTTTTGAGACACTTTTATTTTTGCGTGAATATAATGCCAGGAATAAATGTAATTATAGTTTACCCCATCATCGACTGATGATTACAGAAAGAGGTTTGGACTAAGTACTCCTTAACAATTGTGTAAAATTATTTAAAAAATAAATTTTTTAGTATTTGTGTAATGTAGAACCATATTCATTGGCAGTTACTTACTAATTGAGTTTATTGTTTTTAGACTTTTTCCAAATAACAACAATACCTAATGTACCTATGTTATGCGAAAATAAATACTGTTATTATTACCATGTACGTTTGACTTAACATTTTGAGCCGCGCGTTTCGCCGTTTTACGGCTCGTCAGTGTGTCTTTGTGGAAGGTAGTAATTGAAATTGTATATATACGAGGATACTGATTATATATATGGATGAGGGTACCTAATTAAACATACTGAAATCATTGAAAATGTCGAAATTAATTGCCATATCGACCTTTATAGAAGTTACCAACGAACAATGGCTCACGTTCTGTGAAGGCAGCAAGCATCGACTAGTGGTATCACACCAAGAGAAATTAAATAATAGTAATACAAACTACCAAGATCCACCAAATAATTGTTGATTTATTCATATATACTTTAGAAAATGAATGGTTTCTAATCGCTACAAATTCTAAAATGTTTTAATGGTAACACATTTATTCATTGCCTTCATAATAGATAGCCACCGACATATATTTTTTAATGACCTAGGTACTAGTATGTTTTAATACACAATACAATAATAGGTGTAATACAGAGTAAATGTTTAATTGTTTTATTATATTTAATTTATGATGTTATTAAATTTGCTTAAATATTGAAATATGAGAAGATATATGGATGCTTTAAGGTCACGTACATATATGAATCCACTACTTATTCTGGAGTTGATTTAATTTTTTTGCTAGAAAGCGGGACGGATAATATTGACTTGCTTAGGAAAACCGAACGGATTACCGACAACAATTAAGCAACCAGCGTCACATTGATAACAAAGATGCATCCACACGCTCGGAAGATTGTGCCTGTGTATCGAGATTTTTCAAAAAATTCCTTAAACTAATGTAGGCAACGGATTTTATTATAATGTAGAAATATCTTACTTATTTTTATTATTAATTAATATTCAATTTATTCGATGGAATTCTCGAATGGTAAGAGTTAGAAGTGATATTTAAATGTAAGAGTTACTCGGTATCGGAAATTCTTTCATAACACTACATAGTATTGCAGTAAATCGTAACACTTGTGTGATGGCCATATTTGTAATAATATGGAACAAAAGTTTTAAATAAATGTTATGCTATGTAAATCTACTTAAAATCGTATATAGACTTCCAGCTACACAGTGTTTCAGAAGTAAGCAACACCAAACAAGACACAAAGTGCGCTTAGAAAGTGCCTTTACTAAAACATCGATTCGAATAATCTAATGGTGCTAATTGCAAGTGTGAGATATATAGGGAGTTGCACCCAATTCTTTAACTATGACCGTATTTGTATTATGGGAAAATGTTTTAACTAAAAAGGTGATGTTTGAGTGCATTTTGTTTTTTGTTTGGCGTTATTTATTTCCGAAATACTCTGTATAGGTGGAAATGCATGTATGATTTTAAGGAGATTTAAATAGCCAACAACTTTTATTTAAAATATTTCTCATATTATTACAAATATGCCTATCACGTTTAACACTCTGTATATTCCGAAAGACCGTGATATGAACGAGCTTCTGTTATCAAATAACTCTCACATTTAAGTGTCACCTCTAGCTCTTATTGTTTGAGGATTATATTAAAAACATGAAAATGAATCAATTTTTGGAGGGGTGTTTTACGCCGATAAAAGAAAATCCTACATATCTGAATCCTTACCAAGTTTCTACCGATTCTGAATTTGACACCTTATTAGTTGTGTACTATTCATTTGTTTCTTTCCCATTATTATTAAAACCATTCGGAAATTAGTTTAATTTTGCTCTAATAAAGTAAAACTAAACTAAAACAGGTTTCTGCATTTGTTTCTTCCTCTACATAATTAAAACATTCAATACGTAGGAAGAGTGATGTAAGAAGCGTTACCATAAGGTTTTCTGTTTTACTAAGAAATATCCTTCCAAATTTGTATTTTTACAAATTTTTTTGTTTGAAAAATTACAATGTATACGCCTAAGAAGCGTTACCATAATTTTAACATTACAGTTTTACAAAGGAGGCTATTATTTATACCAATGTATTCTACTCTCGTAGCTCTAAAAATACTATTTTTAACAATTAGGGCACAAAAGTATTTCTTAAACACAAATTGTCATCTAAAATATATTACGACGTGTAGAAAGGGTTACCAAATATCTTCCCATATACAGCGTGTTCAACGAGGAAAGCTCGGGAACGAAGGCAGATTTTAAATTTATAAAAACTTTGTTATTAATGTCTGCTTGGGGTACATACTCCATAGCAGAAATGTTTCAAATTAAATGCATCGCCTAGGTGGCGCTGCTTGACTTACCCTAGTTTTTGTTCGATTTTTGGAATCTGTAATACATTTGTGATAACCTTCCTTATGACTGCTACTAACTTATCTGATTTACTTGTCGGTTTTCGTGCTGTAATTGTCAACATAGTGCCGCACCATGTGGCGTTCGCACAGATTTAAAGACCATTTCTGCTACAAATAAGTGTAAATAAACAATAATTATTATTTACTATTAATTCTTTAAATTTTATTTCACTCTAATACTTTATTTGCAATTTATAATTGTTATTAATCAGCCCAATCGTAATTTATATGAAGAAGTATCCTGAGATTATTTTGTTGATACACGTCAGAAGACAAAAAGCGTATACGTCATATCGATTTCGACTATAAAAAGGGCTCAAATTTCCGTTTTAGTCAGTCCCCTGTCAGTGTATTATCTACATGGTCTCAAGGATGTAGTTCTCGCCAGTCAGTTTATTCTGAGTAACGGGATCTATATCCCAAGCTCCGGGGTTTATTGCATACAGTGTCTCTACGAGCCGATGTGAAACACTCCTAACTGCCGTTCCTCTAATAGCCTTCAGCTGTTTGGGTCCGAGCTGCCGTGTATGTTCAAACTCGCTTATACCCACCCGTGTTTAATTTTCAGAAATTTCAGTAGAGACCGGTTTGAGGATATGTCCGCGATACCGCCTTCTAACGTTTAGATAATTTATAATTTATAATACATGATTTTATGCTGATATACAAATTGTTAGAATGTTCCCATTTTTAGAATGCTATTTCCGTTTATTTATTTTAATTTGACGAATAAAGCTTTTTTCCTTTTTTATGTTAAATTTATTTATTTTCACTCACCTGTTTAAACCGTTGAACTCTGAAGGATTGAGCTACTTTCGGTAGACATTGATGGACGCAGCGCTCGACCAAAATAAACCTTTAAATACCACTAAGTTTATAGCATAGTAATTATTTCAATCGCACATGTTGATTACTTGTTTATTTTACCGGACTAGATATTCTGTCAGTACCAAATTACCCCGTATGCGACATCTATGAGCAGGATCCGCAACTAGTACTGTACATTCCAAATCGCAAATACGGATTTTCCCATTAGCTTTTGCTAATACAAGATTTCAAGTATAAAATAAACCCTTAATGAGTAGTTTATTTTCATACAAACACACAGCAAGCTTAAAACTTTAAAAGTAAATAAGCAAAGGCAATTTTGTTGATTAGAGAAGTATCAAAAGAAGTCCAGAGAGCCAGCGCGCGTTGCAGCATCATGTTTACGGTTTTAAATGCAGAATATTACGATATGCTAGTAATTTATGGAGAGTGTAAGTAAAGTACAAGAAAGGCGCGCTTAGTACACCATTAGGTTTCCCCATTGGCGCCATTCAGGAAAAAGGCAACAAAATAGGTGTAGTGGCAATTGTTACTTACAATCCTCACACGCCTGAGGTTATGCTATCATTTTCGTAAAGAAAAAAATATAGGAGAAATTGTACCAATTTATCATTCATGTCACTGACAACAATTCCACCGATAATTAGAGCTGGTAATATAAGCTATATTCCAACAAAAATTACAAACCAGTTAGAGTCAATCATATACCGTAAATCAGTCAGTTTCGGATTTTTTTTCAGCCAATCAAATCGCGTCTGAACAGTTTACGATTTATTTTGGAACATGCCTGTGGTATCCAAATTTGTCCACCAGAAAAAGATGTCGGCCGGATAATTATTGGGACATTGGGCCCGACCGTATTGACAAGCGCTGTAGTCGCAATACATCACATGTAAACTAAGAAAACGTGAAGACTGACTTTATTGCCTATGTTAAGATTTGAGAACGGTACTCCTATTATTGTAATACACATAAAGTCGCTGTTACAATAGGTCTACTTAGGTTGCAACCAGAGTGATAGAGTGTATTAATAACAGCTGATCGACAGCCTCACGTCGGCTAGCTGCCTCCTCGGTTAGTAAGGTGGTTGTCCGCGGGGGCGAAAGAGATGGAAGAGCACACCAAAACAAGCATTTATGAGTGCTATCTCCGTGATTCGCGGGCCAGATCTATGTAAGCGACTGATCGTTATCAAAAGAACGCTGAGCGAGCGAGTGCTCGGGGGTAATTTCATTCGCTCCGGGCGAGCTAGAGTTTGCTAACGAGTGTTCAGTAATTCGACACGATAGTTCAAGAACAATACTGGGCCCGTGGGCGCTGTCAGGCGAAATATCAAACTTACATCGACAAATACGGATTTTTTCGCTATATCTCACATCGAAAGAATCGCATTTTCACAACGCTATGACACGGATATCACTGTACCGGACGAGCTTTTATTTCGAATTTGGAATTGAACGATTAGTCAAAGATAAACCAGAGTAAGTATAAATACCTACTGTGTACGTCCGGTTTTAACAAAGGTACAATGGCCGAGGGCGTTGAGCGTCCTGCCCGCAGGTCCTGATTATTGATGATATGATCTTTATCATTATTCATAATGTTTCAAATTTCTTTTCTTTGACCTTCAAGTTGTTCGATACATTTTTTTAACTCGGGTTTAGAGGTCTTGGGAAAAGAAAATAGTTCTTTTCTTTAATCTGCGTTTAATATGCTAGGTATGTTTCGTTAGTCATTTTGTAAAAGTAAGATAAAATTCAAGTAAAAAAAATTATGTTCCACTTTACATATCATACATTTGTAAAATATCCCAATTAATATCCCAGTAATAGACCGCTTGAGTAGGTCAGCAATATGGACGACGAGACATACGTAGCATATTAAATGAAGATTAAAGAAAAAAATTGTTTTCTTTTCCCAAGACCTCTAAACCCAAGTTAAAAAAAAATCGGTTGTTATTCTTAATTACGAAAAAGAAAACATTTATGAATCAATTTATTAATTCGAAAAGATTAAAACATAACCTCTGACTTTTTCCCTTTATGTGCATATATTTGCTTGTGTTCGTTCATGTAATAAAAGTAACAATTTCTCTATATAATCTGTTAGAAAAATAATTACTTCGCAATAATCTTCATCAAGGGCAGAAATTGCCAATGTTAAGAACTCTCTCTATTTTCTAAATTCATTTGCATTAATTAATTAAATGTACCAGATTAGACAAACTGCATCTGGTAGCCCTTTGTATGTAGAACTTCTCCTTACCAAACTCTTACGGCGTGTGTTTTTATCTACAATAAAATAGTAATAGTAGGAAGTGTTAGATTCATAGATACAAACAAGCACGGTATAATAATTTTTAACAAAATTTTCGCTTGAAAAATGAGTCATATTAATTAAGTTTTGTAATTGTTTTAAGGATGTCATTGAATAGTTCTTAATTACTTTGATTTTGTCCTCATGTACTTTAAACATGTTACATATTTAATTTTATCTAACCCGAACCTTTTCTTTGTTAAATATTATATTGATTTCTCTAGCTTTTTGCAAAACAAATTTAAATGTTAATACAATGTTGCAGCGGAGAACAATAATTTAGTAAATAAATAATTTAAAGGATATCAAAAGAATTTTTTATTGAGAAAATACATTTTTCTTAATCGAGGTACAACTTATTGCCATAATTGTGCTATTATTTTCTAATAAATTATAACATGCTGAAAATATTCCTCATTTTTTTCGACATATACCTTAGCCTTTCTTTTATTGTTTTCTTTAAGACTTTAACTAACGTTTCCGGTGAATTTCATTAATTGCATTAGTGATGGCTTGCCGTAGTTCCTCAATATTTTATTTTTCAAATCTCCGAATTTTTTTTTTCTATTAAAATCCCCTCTATACAATCCGATCATAACATTGATCAATGAATAACTTGATGAACTTAAATTGCTACAGGTTGAAACTTAACTAAGGATCTATTTACTCACTAGTTCACCTCAGGTTCTGATAATTGAAGTACACTAATTCTTGCGTGTAACTACCGCACAAATGCTTTTCACTCATTTCACTATACTAGTTCGAAGGGTTTAATCCCCTTCAGTCTTCTTGTCAAGTTGGTGTTGTCGAGGAGCTGGAGTGCCGCAGCATTCACGTGTTGGTGAAGTCGTTGCTCGTGACGTCTTGCGATTTTGGAAATGGTTTGATTAAGTGTCTCTATTTCAAGGTCCTTATGCAGGTCACAGTTGCGGAAGTACCAAGGTGCATCAACCATGTCTCTCGGTACTTTGTTTTGTAATCGTTGAATGATTTGGATATTACTTTCGCTAGCACAGCCCCAAAGTTGTAGGCCATATGTCCACACTGGTTTTAAAACTTACACAATACGGCGAATATGATGTCGAAAGGTTTGTCCAAATACAATGCCCAGATTTGAAAACGCGACATATTCATCGTAACATGACTGTAGGAATATGTCTTCTCTGTGAATTGCTTCACTGAAATATGTAATGCTTTATGGATGTGAGCACGGTATGAGCGCGGTGTGAACTTGTTTGACAGAAATGAGAATTACTTTTGATAAAAATGGAAGCAAATATAGACTCAGCACACTTCAATCATTGCTGCTCTCTCGTTACAATATTAAGATGTGCGGTTGTCTCCAAACTTAATATACATTGATCAATATTATTAACAACATAAATTTTAATATGACAAATATTGTTTCTATGCAAAGAAGATGTATTCAACAACACAAATGGAAGAATTTTCACCAGAATAAATAAAAAAACGTTTTGTGTTCAGTTATCATACTTTTATCATCTATCTAGCACAAATAAGACCGTTATTTATAAGGTTTTGAAAATGAACGATCGCGTCTTTTCATTTTACCAGTTCTACTGTAGGAACTATTATTCAATATATTAACATTTATACCTAGTACCCATATATTTTTATCTTTTAGGTACACTTTCTCTCGTATTTTTTTAGATTTTTTCAATTTCTATCGTGGTTATTCTTTTGTAAATGTTGCATGCCTAAAAGATATTGTTTCTGCTCTTTGAAATTAATAAATTTATGCTTTAAGGTATCTGGTTCAACTGGCAACATACCCCTAATTTATCTCGAGAATAAAAGTTCTGAGGGTGATTTAATATTTCTTGTGATTGGGGAGCCAAATTTAAATCAGAATTGTCAATATTACATTTTTTTAACATAGTTTTGATCGTTTGTACACTTTGTTCTACCATTCCATTAAATTTTGCATATAAAGGACCCGAAGAACGAAGAACGGCTAGAAGGAATAAAAAACAAGACATAATTTCGTTGTTATATTTTGTCCAATTTTCTATGAGGAAGATAAAAGAATAACTCAAATCATATTGTATTAGCAGAGGTCGAAGAAATGTTTTCTATAACGACCTCTGGTCCTTATAAGAAAATTCATATTATTTTTAAAATGTCATTATGTTGTGCTGATTATGCGGTGAAGTGTAATCCGGCAATTCCAAATAAAAGCTGTAGTTTACATCAGTAACTATTGTAGAGTGAGCTTTCAAAGGATAATTTTAGTTAAAGAAAATATCAAACTTAAAAATAAGAGCAATGAAAGTTATATTGCTTCCTTATAATTATTGATTGTTTTACAATAATAAACTCGTTGCCTATAACTACTTTTTTATTTACACATTCAGAAAATATAAGCCTTAATATATAAATATGATACGTATACTAACCTTGACCTTTTATTCGCTTGACTGTGTTTGGTGACGGCTTCTGTTTTTTGTGAATACCGAGCAATAAAAATATATCGCATGTTCTCAACGCATTTTACATAAATAATAGACAAATTTAAATAATCTTCTTTCGCACCCAGGCATTGCTGTGATCCTGGATTGTTTCGCAATATCATAACTAACTCGGATGTTTCCAAAATTGGATGACATCTTAAAAAAACTACATAAGCTATATTCGCATTGCTGGGTACTCTTTTTTAGAAGAAGAAAGTTGTGTTACAGTTACATTTTTCTAAATATCTTGGAACACACTCCTTTCTAAGAACAGTTTGACAAGAAACAGAAAAGTATATACAATTAAAAAAGTATATACAATTAAACCTTTCAGCAACGAATACCTTTCCTTAGAGAACAGTTTCTAATTCCCCAAACCCATTACGTACTAAAAAAGTACATTCTAATCTCTAGACGGGCGTTCTAGAGGGTTCTCTAGAACGACGCGGACGTCGAAATTAACAAATTTATCTAATTAATTTTTTGATTTGCTTTAAAACTTATCTGTGCATAACAAATACAACAGAAATGAAAACAGCGCTTAAGATAAATATTACAATGTGAAGCTCACATTTATTAAAATTGAATCGCAAGAACCATCACACTAAAATATGAAAATACAAAAAAAAGTAAATGGTGAAAACTTTTAACGACAAGTAAGTGAAGTGAATGATCGCCATACTTTTTTTCAAAGCGCTGACGCTGTTACTTTCATTTTTCGCTCCATATCGATATTTGCTTTTTATTACAGCTACAGCTGGAGATCCGGCTTTACATAAATATGTTGCAAAGAAAGTGAGGATCCTTACACTTTTAAACTCAGAGTTGGATATCTTTGATTCTTTGATTGATATCCAAAACTCTACTAACTCACTAAATCGGAAGAAGCAGATTTTGTTTTCAGGCTCTTGGAGAGTTCAATTAGACTTCTTTCATCCTGCGAAGTGCAGAATGGGATCTTGGATCCACCCAAATTTCCCGACATTGTCTTCCTCAAAGTATATTGCAAACCAGTCATTGAGCCTTGAGAGGTATTCCTTAACCAGTCTTGTGCGATTTTATTAGAAGCCACGTATTTGTGCAATTCAAGGAAACAACGTTGATCCCCATTGATTTTTATTATCCACCACTGCAGCTTTTTTCAAACCTTGCGACCTTCTTCAAAGACATCAAAATGTGCATATTATTGCTCTGCAGTCATATTCAAGCTATTTAGTTTGCGAAATATATCGGAAAAATACGTTAGTTTCAGCAAAGAGTCGGATTCGCCAAAGTACCTGAAGTTTTCATGACCTTGATAAGTGTGAACTTGATGTATCTAGCTCGAATGCACATGATAAGATGTTGCCACGTAAAGGCCATCGTTGCAGTAGCGCCTGCAATCCTCCATAGCGACCAGAAATTGTTCATTTTCGGTTAAAAACTTGTCAAGCGTCTCAAATAAATCTCGAGTTTTTGCATTTCCAATGATGCTTCTGTAGAACAGAAGGTCTTCAACGATCTAGTAAGCATAAATAATAAATGAGATGTGCGACATTGTTGTGCAGACCAAATTCCGAAGCTTACATTTTCTTTATTAGCTAATCATTCAGATCTTGAGCTATAAGATAGATTCTTCAACTAAAAGTGGTGTTGGGCAAATGTACCTTTGGAATTAATTTTCCAGCCGATTCTCTCAGCATAATATTAGCCATGTCAAAAACAGACGGTAGAATTAAGCTCCTCTGTGAGAGTGTGAGGTTTTTTGTACTTCGCCACTCTGTATGCGATCTTAAAAGATGTTAGCAGTGCGTTGCTTGGTGATGAGGCTCAACACTCTTTTGCTTTTGCAAATTTTGCAACCTGCTACTAAAAAATTCGCAAGATTTTTCAATAATGTTAGAGTGAGAGGCACTTAAGGAACCACTTTCATAAATGATAATTTGGTAACTGGAAAAGGAAAATAATTTTCGGTGATTCAATTAACTAAACGAGCTTACATAGTACAATTTCAAATATTACATTTCATAACTGAATTGCAATTTACGTTCACGTATTATTTATTCTTAATCCTCTTCTTGGGAGGTAGACACTGAGAATTTTTGTATAAATACCTATTCGTTCCAAGTTGCATTTATTTGTGCATTCGTCCAAGAAAGATATATAAGCCTTAAAATAAAAGATAATTTTTAACACAATAAGCAAAAATTAAAGAAAACAAAATACTCTTCGGGAGTTAGCCAAAAAAGTCAAGTGGGAAAGACGCAAGTGGGCTGCATATTAAAAAATAAAATGGATATTCTAAAATTATAAGTTGAAAGTGGATATTCACTCCAATAAGGAAAATTTCATAAAATGATATACATATATACGTATGTATATCATTTTATGTTTTAAAATTCGGAGAACCAAAAGCATTCCACTATCTGGAGCAATTATTAAAGAAATAGCCTTGGAAGCCGCAAAAGAGTTGAATATGGAATTTAAAGCATCGAATGGATGCTAGAAAAATTCTGTTAGAGGCACAACACCACATTTAAATCTGTTTGTGGGGAAGCAGCAAGTGTCAATAAGAACGAAGTAAGTGGGTGTATAAAAAAATACACGATTATAATAAGCGGTTATCTATCAAAAAACATATGTAATGCCGTCGAAACGGGTCTTTTTTACGGTGTCCTTCCAAATAAGAATTTTCCGTTGAAAAAGTCAAGTAAGTCAGCACTTGACAGGTTTGTATTGAGCAAATATGGAAAATGAAACAGAAGAAAACACAAGAATCCTCGATATTTTAGAGGTTCTCATACAGAAAAATACCGTTGAAATAATATTAAAAGTTTGATTAGAGACATTATGAAATGGTTAGAAAAGTTTGATAAAAAACGTGAAAAAACAGAAGTGGAAAATAATTTTGTTTTTAAATAACGCCACATCAGATTTTGTTAGGTTGTATCTACAAAATATAAAGTTAGTATTCCTACCGCCAAATACGCACACTGTCAATTTTTTGCCGTATATTAGCAATTCAGATCCAACTGAACAACTAGAAAAAAGCATAACAAATGTAAATGCTCTAATTTGGTTCGTAGCCGGTTGGAGAAATGTGAAACTTCCTAAATGTTAATTTTGGTGAGTGGAATGATGTAAATAAATTTACTCCTGATGATCAGTTAGCATTTCCAAAAATACGGAAGACAAAAACTGAAAGTGGTGATTTAACTCAATGTATTGTGTTTGTGAGTTCCAAAAAACAGTTGTCAAGCTAATCTAGAAGATGATAGTGTTACCGATATAAACATTGCTTATTCTAAACTGGAGGACGGGAGGCATTCTTTATTTTATCTAATGACTTAATAGGAACTTAAAAGGTTAGCGACGCGTTCTAATACATTGGTAGGGTAGTGTAATACATTCAGCAGGTAGCCAGTAGCGGCAGCACGCGCACTTGTATTTATCTTTTTATACACGGATATAGATTTAGCAGAGAATACATAAACTGTCACAGAACAGATTGACAAAAATATGAAATACATTTTAGGAAATGTAAGCAGTCAATATTTCCTAATTTTCTTTGTTCGTGCAAATTTTGTAAAAATTTTAATTTTTGATTATTATAATTATTGTCAGATTCATAGACTTCTTGAATTTTTACATATATACATCGATTAGAAATTCGTTCAATTTCCGTACAAAAGTGTATAGTGAAGGATGAGTTGGATAATAAGTTGGGACTTGGTGTGCAATATCGCCGGGATAAAAGGGACGGAAATAATATCTTCAAATACCTAAAGGATTATTAGTGTTTAAATTATCGGTGTGAAGTTAGCAATAGTTTCTAGCAATAGGTTTTTTTTTTGAAATCAATTTTAAATGTTATATAATCACATTGCGTAAACAAAATCTGTTCGCAGATCATTCCAGCAGAGTCTACAACTGATGATATTGTTATAAACAATTCAATCCCTCTTTCCCCCCTTGTACTCCTAGTAATTAAGTGAGCTGTCGTAAACTTTATTTGTTTTGACAACGTTTGCGTGATTTTAATCCACATTTCTTTTTATAGTCGTGTTGGGCAAGAAGAAGGATAATGATGAAACATACCAACATCCACCATGCACAGACGCGCATTTCGCCGTTTATCTGTTTTGAAAACGCTTGGCAAAATTTCATCTTTCTGCTTTCGTGTTTAAGAATGTTCAGAGAACATTTTAGGCAAATATACAGGTTACTATAATTTTGTATCAAGCAGATGATCAAAAGTGACCGTGTGGAGTAAATGAGCGCGCTGCCGTAAACGTTATTTAAATTGAAAATGTTGGCCGCTCTTTAAATGATATTCATTTCTGAAGGATGTCCGGGGAAGATTTAGCGAGATGCCAAAGTGACTGTCTCCACATTATTGATTTGTTTAGCATTGTCTGGTGCACATTTCGCATACATATTTCACTATGCAATTGACACGAACGGAATGGCAATACCTTTTGCATTCTTCACACTGTAGTTCTCCCCCATTTTTCGCCACAGTAAAGGTAGTCGTATTTAAAGTTTTCTGACTCGTGGATAATTATATATTTTAAATAATCTCTATACAGGGTTGGATTGAAACTAAGGTCTAATTTTTTTTTGTTATTACTGTTTCAGCATAATTAAAACCCTGGAATTATATGAATCTCTTTGCGTTAGGTATATTTCATCCTGCAATGTCATATTTTTAGTTGAGCTACATCCTTCTTCTTGACGTAGTTAAAACCCCGCATTGTTATTATTTCTTTTGTTGGGATTAAAGAAATAAATAGATCTGTTAGTTACATCTACCATTACCAACATCCAATTCACATTTTCTATTACCGAAAATAGAAGTATTTTTTTTTCGATCTAAGTTCGGACTGAGCAAGATTCACAAGACTTTTGGGTCATTACTGGTTCAAAATCAGTTCCATTGCAAAATATTTTAAGACGATAATCGATTGTGAAGTTGTCCAGCCACAGATCACGAGGTTCTTTATGTATATTGAGTATATTATAGCTGGAGAAATACAATAGTTCCTTTTTAAACTTCGAAATAGCGTAGTCTTTACGAAGTTGTTCCACCGAATTTCCTCGAGGAACACATACATATCATGTATTTCTTTATTATGGATCACACTAGCGTTGTTAAAATAAATAAAGTTTCCGGCAGCGCGCTCTTATAGTCAGGACGGTCAACTTTGATTAGTTATGGAAATTGTTATAAAAATATTGTCATTTTTATACTTTCCTAAAACGATCTCCGAACATTGCTCAACACGACTATAAAAAGAAATGTGGATTAAAGTCACACAAACGTTGTCAAAACAAATAAAGTTCGGCAGTTCATTTAATTACTAGGAGCGGGAGAAGGGAAGGGGGGATTGGATTGTTTATAACGATATCGTCAGTTTTAGTCTGCTGGAATGATCAGATTTTGTTAACATAACGAGATTATATTGCATTTGAAATCGATTTCCCAAAAAAAAAATCTATTCCTGAAATCTATTGCTAATTTCATACGGGTGTTTAAATTACTTATGCGCCTTTAATTGAATATATATGAAATTTATATTTGTATTTATGGATTATTAAAGTGCTGTAAACTTTAAACATCGGCCTGCACTGTTGCATGTATGCAAAGCAATTAACCAGTAATTGCTTTGTCAATAGAATAATTAGGACTTGGTGTGCAATATATGTCGGAGATTAAAGAGATGGAAACATGGAAAAACTGTGGCTAACACTATCGAGCATTTTTGTATCTGGTCTCTACTCTTTCATTAGTAGTAATATCGACGGCTACAAGCCAGAAACCGCAACCAAGTCGCAAACTTCCTATATTATGTAATCGTAATAATATTTGTGCATTTTCAAACATTTTAAAATATAAAACACAAAGGGAGGTATTTGTGTTTGTCAACTAAGATCTTACTGACCAAGTTTACATGCAGGATTTAGGATAATTCCTTTAGCGACCTACTTTACATTCGCCGTTGCCAACTGTCTTAGGCTTAACAGAGTAAAATTATTTTAGACCTGACAAATACATCGATGAAATTAATACATTTTAAGATTAACTGTATGGAAATCTAGAGTAATATAATATATATATACATACATACATCGTGATTAACTATGAAATCAAAGTTTATGTAATATCTCATAAAGCGAGAGATAGCAATAGCTTCGGAAAGGTTCGACTCGATGTTGTGTCCAAAAATTAAACGTCGTTCAGTGTACGTAGGCTTTAGTATACTACCAATTTATCAGAATTTTCCAATTACACTTTTTCACATATGAATCGATGCAATTTCTGACGAGAGAGTGTATATTATCGTTTGGAATCCTGCTTAGATTATCAAGCAAAGTGTAATGCCCTAAAAATAAAGGTTATTATTTCTCCGGAAGTGCGCATTAGACAGACTTGATATTTGATACCTAGATTAAGAAGTGATTTCGAATTGCTAACGTAATGCATATTGCTTTAAGTTGGTATGGTATGGAATTTTGTGAGCTAAGTTTGGATTTGTCTTAATTTGTTACGTGGTTCAATAGTAAGCCTGCGCTTGAGTGGACGCTGTGTGTTCGAATGTCGCCTGAATCAAACTTTCTTAGTGGGTCTACTACTCTCTTCAATCACCATGAAACGGTTAACGTACACAATTTACAAAAAAGAAGCTCCTGAGGTTATGACAAGCTCTAAAAAGCTTATGCATCTCTTTACGCTGCCACCACGCTAAAAAAATACTCTAAAGTGATACCGTAAATATGATTTGCATATTGCATGAAGCAGAAAGAAATCTTTGTTTAGTCTGTAGGATTTACAGGGAAAGATCTAGATAGGAGACTTCCAGCAAAGAGAGTTCTTGAAAAACCAATGAAGACATTTATTGAAATGAGAAAATAAGCTAAACGTTCTGTTGCCACTGTTACTGAAGATCCAAATACAAGCCGAAAAAATATAAGTGAGAATGCAGATGTAAGTAGACGATCTGTTCTGCAAATATTACAAAAAAAATGTATACATCCTTACCATATTAAGTTACATCAGCAGCTTACTGAACAGGTTTTCGAAAGCAACTTTTTATAAAAATGGATCGGTAAATAACCATAAGTTTTACTATCATGCAGATGAAAATTCTAGTATTTTGCAACAAGTGGATCAGCAACGTCGGTGAAGTGCTAAGGTTCGGAGAAAAATAATCGGCGAGTATGTCATAAGACCTCATTCTTTTAAATAATTTAAATGGACTACTTGGAGTTCTTAGCTACCACAATTATTGGAAAATGTCCCTCCTAAAATTAGTGTGGCTGCAGCATGATGGATCACCTCTGTACTATTCTATTGTCCTACGAGATTATCTGAATAACACGTATCCTGACAGATGGCTGGGAAAAAATGGTCTTGTAAGATGGCGTTCGGTATTGTTCGTTCTGAACGACAAGGATCAATTTGTAAAACAGCGCCGACGAAAGAAGTATGCATGCGCAGAAGAAAAAAAAAAGGGAGTAGTGCACACGAAAAATTCTTAAATTGAACAGCCAATGGCAGGTGAAAGGGAATGAAGGGATTAAGACTTCGTTTTAATTGTTTAAAGGCAGATTATAATTCATATAAGTGGCAATCAAGTGGTTGCAAAAAATGCAAACAGAGACATAATTCACTGTTACATGAGGAGCAAGAAGGTCAAAGGGAACAGGTAGTTCAGCCAAAAAAACACGCAACTGTAGAGAAGTAAGAAAGAAGCAGTCATCATACAGTCCAACTGAATCAGGAAACGGAATCATCTAGGCACGCATCATTGCAAGATTTTGCGTTCAATTCAACAACTCAACTGAAAACATCTAGTGTCATTTTGGCAACAGCAAGGGTGGATGTATCTAATGAGGAAGGTAAGAAATTTACAGCAAGAGCATTTTTGGATTCTGGTTCACAGAGTAACTTTATTATAAAAGAATTGTGCGACGCGATAGGATGCCAAATACGAGAAGAAAGCATACCAATCAAGAGTATTAACAATTGCATTACGAAAATAAATCAATCAACGTATGTTCACATACATTCACGAGTTGGGTCATACTGCAGGAAATTAAAATTTTATATTTTAAATAAAATAACGGAGAATTTACTTATTGTGAGCATCAATGTTAGTAAATTGATAATACCATCAAATATCACACTAGCAGATCCAACCTTTTACAAAAGCAGTGAAATATATGTTAATAGGAGCAGAAATATATGTTGATCTGCCCACAGGTAACCAAACTAAATTAGGAAGAAATTTGCCTTCGTTACTGAATACAAAATTTGGTTTTGTAGTTTCTGGGGATTATAATGAGGCTTCACCTTATTCCGCATGTTATTTAGTTACGACAGAGCAATTAAGTCACCAGTTAAAACAATTCTGAGAACTAGAAGAAATCACTTCAAAATTAGTTTTAACTAAAGAGGAAAAGGCTTGTGAAGAACATTTTGTAGCACATCATAAGCAAGAAGGTGATGGAAGATTTGTGGTTAGATTACCATTCAAGGATAATATAGAACCATTAGGGGAATCTACAATGTTAGCAGAGCAAAGGTTACATGCTTTGGAAAGGAAATTTCAAGCAAATCCAAAATTGAAGAAAGAGTATAATCAATACATGGAGGAATATTTGATGCTATCACATATGTCACTATTGGAGAACGATGACGGTACAGGTTGCTACTTGTCACATCACGCAGTTCTAAGAAAGGACAGTATAACTCATAAACTAAGAGTAGTATATGACGGATCAATGAAAACCACGACTAAAGCATCTTTAAATTAAACTTTGATGAAGGGGCTGACAATTCAGGAAGATTTGTTTTTAATCATCTTTAGGACTTACAACTATTACTTAACTGCAGACATAGAGAAAATGTTTAGACAGATAAAAATACACGAAGATGACCTGAAGTATCAGAAGATATTGTAGAGACAAGATCCAACAGATGAAATTAAAACACACACAGTCAACACCGTAACGTTTGGTACAACAACAGCGCCATTCCTGGCAGTGAGATGCATACAGCAATTAGCAATGAATAACGAACAACAGTTTCCAAATGCAGCAACAGTAGTAATGACTGATTTTTATGTAGATGACGTTTTAACGGGAGTATCGACAGTGGAAGAGGCAATAAATCTGCAAGCAGAATTGACAAGTTTAGGTAAAAAGGGCAGTTCGAATTGAAAAAATGGCGATCAAATGAAACGGCAATTTTACCAAGAGATAGTTGTACTTCAGTTGAAAATTATTTATTACCAAATGACAAATTAGAAACTTCAAAGACATTAGGCATGATATGGAACTCTAAACAAAACATATTGAAATTTTGTATTAGTATACAAGAAGAAAGGACAACCACTAGGAGGACCATGTTATCAACCATTTCGAAGATATTCGATCCATTGGGATTGATCGGGCCGGTCATAACCACAGCAAAGCTAATATTACAAGGACTATGGAGTTTGCGACTAGAATGGGACGAAAGATTGCCCGCATCAGAACAGCAAAGGTGGATCCAACTATATGATCAACTTCCAACATTAAATAACTTACAGGTGCCCAGGAAGGTGACGACATTTAACGATTTTGAGGAACGTCAACTACACGGATTCAGTGATGCCTCTGAAAAGGTGTAAGCGCATCATTGCTGGAAGCACAGTTATATTCCAAAACCAAACAAGGCCTACTTGGAAAAATTAATAAGTCAATTTTGTGGACAAACTCCACAATTGTCATAAATTGGATTTCTTCTGATCCTAATAGATGAAAAACGTTTATCGGCAATAGAGTGTCGGAAATTCAATCACTGACTGAGATAGATAGTAATTGTAAACAATAATAGCAGAATCTTGAAATTGAATCCATTTTTAGATGAAATTGGTCGCATCAGGGTGGGCGGTAGGTTACGTCACGCGAATATAAATTGCAATAAAAAACACCCGATCGTTTTACCCTCAAAGCATCCTTTTACTAAACAAATTATATAGGAGGAACATGCTAAATTATTACATGCAGGACCACAAGCTGTCTTGGTATCAATAAGAAATAAGTATTGGCCATTAAATGGAAGACGAGAGCTAAGAGCCATTCTTATTTATTATGTTATTTGCTTCAGTCATAACCCAATAATTCATAATCCCATAATGGGAGATTTACCAGCTGAGAGAGACACTCAGCAAAGACCTTTTCTTAAGATCGGAATAGACTAACAATAAAGGAAACTTATAGAAAAGGAAGAGTAAACACACACCTGTATTACATCGTAGTTTTCGTATGTTTTACTGTGCATATGGAATTGGTAGGAAATTTAATAGCTGAAGCTTTTATAGCAGCTTTAAAACGATTCATGTCCAGAAGGGGAAAATATTCAGACATTTTGTCTGACAACGCAACAAATTTTGTAAAGGTAAACAAGGATCTACAATTGCTTAAGAACTTAGTTCAAAAGGAATAGAATAGAAAATTTTGCAGCTAATGAGCAAATAAATTGGCATTATATACTGCCACGTTCACCAACTTTCGGGGGACTATGGGAGGCTACCGTCAAAAGTGTCAAGCATCACCTGAAAAGAATTACCGGAAATACTATTTTTACTTATGAAGAGTATCTTACATTTTAAATCAGACTGAAGGAATTCTAAATTCACGGCCTCTAACTCAACTAACCAGTGATCCCCTTGATCTAAACGTGTTAACCCCTATACATTTCCTTATAAGCGACTCACTTGTGATCACTCCAGAGCCTAATTATCAGGATGTATCTATCAATCGTTTGTCACGATGGCAGCACATACAAAAACTATTCCAACACCTGCGGAAGAGATGGTCGACAGAATACCTGTCTCAACTTCAGATGAGGACAAAATGGTACTCCAATAATGAAACCAAACTAAAAGAAGGTAGCATGGTAGTCTTAAAAGAAGAAAATTTACCTCCTTTTCAGTTCGGTAGAGTTGAAAATACATTTCCCGGTAAAGACGGTGTCACACGAGTAGTGTCAGTTAAAACTAAAGACGGGCAGTGAATAAGTTATGTTTGTTACCTATTGAAGACAATTAATGTTATTTTGACTGTTGTTGAAAGACAATCTTTCAAGGTGGGCGGCATGTTCGATATTGTCCTTTCTGAACGACAAGGATCGATTTGTAAAACAGCGCCGACGAAAGAAGTGTGCATGCGCAGAAGAAAAAAAAGAGTAGTGCACACGTTGTTGACTAACACACATTTTTTCTGTATCCCTCATTTTCTATTTTGTAGTAATAGTGACAATTAAAGAATTAAACAAGTAGTGGTTTATTGTAATCTAAACCTATAAACATTCGGTATTTGCATCTCATACATAACAGATGGTCATCTAGATCTCTGCACTTAACACATTTTGTACACACATGATTGTAATTTATGGAGATGTGTTAAAGAAAATGTATATGTATTGTAGTACTACATCATAATATCTTCTTCAGGACCAACATCTTCAAACCCAATTTCAAACTCTCGAATTACTTTCCCATCAAAGACTGCAATCATCTGGTGTCTACCAGAGCTCATGTCTTTGCGGTGTATAGATCGGCGAAATAAAGCGATCGGCTAGCACTTGTGTTACTGAGCGTAGTTGTTGCATGTAACCAGCCCCACGCTGGCAGAGCGTAGACTGCAAACTAGCTACTAAATCCAATTTAACTCTACTCGCATGTTGTCTCACAATCCTCGCTATTATAGAAGAAAAGTCTGTGAATCTATAGAAATCTTCAAACATCCCAACAATTTAAATCGCAATGATGACTTATATCACACCTGGAAATCCCAACTGATTAAATCTCCTAGAAATCTCCTTTCTACTCCATTGGCTCATAACAAACCCTATATAAACCTCCCCCGAATGAATAGCCCGCAGTCAACGTGGTAACAACCCTGAAAATGTCTCATAAGAGTAAAGACGAAACGCCGGCAAAAATTACGACAACGACCCGGTTCCAACCCAGAAGCCAAGAGTATAGTGCTATGACCAGTTTAATAATGTAAATATATACAGGCTGTCCCATTTGAAAAGGTAATTTTTTCTTTTTTTAACTTCCAGTACATCCGAATATATTTTCTAAAGATGCACAATGCATAATTAACATTATATTGTATTTCCAAAATATCAAATTGCTATCTAATATACAGTTCGAGTAATAAAGGACGAGCGTACTATTGTTGCACCCTGCGTACTTATCTTCTCAAATAGCGGCGGTGCCGATAAGAATGAAACAGCAGGTGTGTTCATTAATTTGTAAAAATTAAATTTACAATATTATAAACACATTTCTATTGGCAGTTTCATTTATTTGTAATCTTACAAATGGGTATTGGAAATAGAAAATATCTCTTCCACTTGCTGAAGCGTACAGAACTACGGCCAAATATGATGTACAGATATATAGACCTGTAACTTTTTTAAGACGATTTTAAGTCAAAGCAGGTTACGGGTATGCTGTCTTTATTTCACAAGTCAGTATAAAGGAATGATCAAACTCAATGATTTGACCATTTTTGGCGCTGAAGCTTTAGCAATCAATCACGCTCTTTCATATGTATGGCATACAGATCATAAAAACTGTACAATTATGATGCACTCTAGAAATGCTTTAGAATGTCTCTAAAAGAGAAAGCATCCCAGGCATATAAATCCGATCATCTTGAGCATCTAGAGCAAGTACATCAATTACAAATTAATCAAGTTAGTGTTCGATAAGAGTCATGTAAGAATATACCCTGCTACAATAGTGGTTGGTTCAGCAAAGGAAGCGGCTCACTTAGAAGGGATACTGGACACATTAATTAGTGACGACGGTTTATCTTTAACAAAGAATAAAATGTTGAAAAATCAATGGTAAGATTACTGGAAGCAATCGTACAATACTCAAAAATCCATTCGCATATTACCTGTAATTCCTGGAATCATAAATTATCCCGATTTTATTTACACCCCTATTGCAATCATTATTAAATTTATGAATGCATAGTTAACATTATATAGCATTCCCAAAATGTGAAATTGCTATTTAACATACAGCCCGAGTAATAAAAGTCGGACGTGCTATCGCTGCACCCTGTACAGTTGCATACAATAATAATTAGCTATGCCTAGTAGGACTACGACTTAATAAGTGATTCTTCTCCACACCTTCTTACTTTTTGTTTTTCCCTTTCAGTGAATATGTTAGGCCAAATATACCCATATACGTCTTAAATTCTTAATAGCATTTATTAACGTATTCACTGTAAGGTTAAAAGTATTATATTTTTTTCTACGTCTGTTTTCCATCGTGCTTCAGGGCGATCTTTTCTTTTCCTTCCACCAATACTTTTTGTCCAGAGAATTAAGTGTCCAGAATTCACATACATATTTGAACTGGGGTCCCCCAAGCCGCAGAGTAATATCGCATTGAATATATTGGACACAATGCCAAATAATACCAAACAAGCCGGACCTTCCACGACCTAATAAGTAAACTATGTGCCTTGCTAAATCCTCACCACTCAAACTGTAATTTACATCTAAATAAGTTACACCTTCATTATCCGAACTTTTACTACATTTATACAAGTTATAGTTGAAATGATATATCTGCTGATTAAGGTAGTTATTACCATTGCGATATGAAAATGTATTGCAAAATGTTAGCTACAGTAAAATAGAAAGCTGCCTTAAAAAGCGTTCTAATTTGATGTGTATGAATAGCAGAACGCTTGTTCAAATACATAATTTTGATATAAAGAATAAATAATTGGACTTTCCAGAATAAAACGAGGTTGACGGTTATGGTAAATATCGACCTTTTTATTTCTTAATTTTTATTTTATTTTTCATTTATTATAACTGTCGTCTTCGATTTATTCTGGAATTATTACCACTAAAAAAAAAATTATCTTAAACTTCCGCAATTAGATAGATACTTTGCGTTAGTAAATTTCGTTCCTCGCACTAAAAGTTGTTTATTACATACATTTTCGTTATACAAACTCAATACATTTATACAAGTTACAGTTAATATCTGCTGATTAAGGTAATTATTACCTTTCAGAAATGGTACAGAGACTGTCATTACATTTGTGAGAGCCATTCATTTTTACATTAATTTCTCTTTAAGCAGTCACTTATGCGAGCCATAATTTTCCTTGGATCATTTTGTTGATCAGCAACTACCATTGTAGGAATAGCAGAATTTGTTAATCATATCTTCGTGGAATTATGGACGGGACGGGATCTCCATATGGAATCATCGGTAGCTTCACCGAGTCCCAAATTGTTAAAGTTTTCCATTTCGCATATATGCCTAACCTCGCCTGTCTTGCACATAGATTGAAACGCTATGTACTAAACTAGTTTGAGTATGTTCATCTGATACCTTAACACTTTTTACTTACTAGAAAGCTCGTTTACCAACTTATGTAGGTTTTCAATTGTTACTCCTTGCTTCTCGAATTTGCTATATAATTATAATTAAGATCAATTATAATAATTAATCTCTGTATTTTGCCTTTCAATTTTTTTCACTTAGTAGTAACATAACTGGTGTTGGGTATTAATGATTTTTATTGCTTTATTATTGTAGATTTTAATAAAGTGAAATTCTAAATAAAAAGGAGGTGTAAAGGTAGATAGAAACAATCGAAAGGACAAAGGAAAAATGATTCGGTCCGAAACCGTAGATAAACAGAGGTCAAAAAAGGAAAACAGATAGAAGCTTTTGTTTGGTAAAAAGATAAACGTATAGTACTTACGACTATTTCATCCAGCGATTATTAATTAAATAACCACATATGCACAAAGCTACAGGACGATATGCAATAAGATTTGAACTATGAAATTCCAAGGAAGATAAAATGAACTCAAAATCTATCCAAACTATGTATATTTAAAAATAGAATAAAATGTATATTCTGAAACGTAACAATATATAGTAGTTTTATTTCAAAGAACGAAAACCGAAAACGAAAATTAGTTTGTGTATCAAACTAATGCTAATAATAATAATAAAGTGTAGAAAGTCTTTTTCCTTTTTGAAATTTTTGGTTTTCGTTCTTTGAAATAAAACTACTATATATTGTTACGTTTCAGAATATATATTTTATTCTATTTTTAAATAGACATTATACAAATATACAGAATAGCTCAACGAAAACGTGACAGACAAATTATCCTTAGATTCGGTAACTTATAAGGAAAATGTTGAAAGAAAGCAATTTGAGTGTTAGGAGAACGCCAATTTTGTAACCTTTCCGCTAATCATCATCAAATATTGAAAGTCGGGTTATGTGTCATTTTAAAGATAACTAAATTCTCTTTACAACGAAGTCCCATCTCAATTGCATAAGATGGCTCAACGAAAAATTTTTAAACACAGTTAGCTCGAACCGGAGCTTGTTAAGTTAACGAAAAATTTCAGCCTTAAGAGTGATAAAATTATAATATTATTAGAGGAAATACATATAACTTTTCATAGCACTTGAATATTGTTTTTACTTAAAATTTTGAGATAATTCGTTTGTTTAGTTTTCAGCCACTTTGCGTACTTGCACATACACTAATGCGTATTCTAGTTTTACTCCGATAGATATAAACAATCCTGCTTCCACTGCTATAGTATGTCATTACGGTTCCTTGAATAGATAAAGATGTGTGCGTATATTTATTATATATACTTATTTTATTATCGTGCCTCTTGTAGATGATGGATTAGAAATCTTTTTAATCCGGTTTCCTAGCTTTCTGTTGTTGTATTTTGCCAGCTAGCAGCAGCCCCTAAGAGTTGTCGAACAAACCTTCTTTAAAATTTAAAAATTTGTTCGACGTCAGCCTTGATTTTTTTGGTGTAGTGGTTGGTAAAGCCTGAAATACATCATAAATTAATTTAATATCTCCTTGAAGCCATAATAAACTTAAGCTTATTACTGGAAATAATATGAACGTACTATAAAATGACATACTATACTAAGATCTGAAAATTAGTGATACACTTACATGTTGGTTGTAATTACATTAGAAAAAGTAAATATATACTTTCGGGCAAAACAAATTATTGCAAACACAGAGCAAAATAACAAGGGCGAATTGTATAAGAAGCAAATTTTGCTGGCAGAAAGCGTTACCGTAACTATTACAATAATGAATACCATTGGCACATCCCATTTAGATATGGCCATTCAAACGCCATTCTATTACCATCAAGAACAGTATTTTGCAACATTATCTATATTTATTATTAAAATGAAGCTCTTAAAGAATTGAGTTTTTTGAATGTTGTCCTGCTAGATTGCTAAAATATCACACTCTGGCGACGACTTGAATTTTGTTTATAGGTTCCAAAAAAGTTATGAGATGATGAGTATTTTCTTCTGAAATGAGTCAACTTTCCATAATTATGGGTTAATTACCAGACATAATTGTCATTATTACGGTAACAAAAATCTACATTTTTTTAAACCCTCGATCGTCAGCACAGATGGTCTGTTAATGTTTGGGGTGGAGTAATTGGAACGTTGAACGTGAATGGTAGGTCTGTACTCCTTTCATAACCGGTGCCATGGATTTATAAGAGACAATTCAACTGTACTTTTGAAAAATATACCACTTAGCATAGCAAACAGAATGTGGTTGCAACTATACCGTGCTCCTGCGCATTGCTAATTAAACGTTAGGAACGAATTATATGGGCAATATCCAATAGATAAATAGCGTTTCGTGCTACATAATTTCATTCAAGTAAAAATCATTTTAAAGAAGCGTTCCCTCGTGCATTGAAAACGATGGACATCACACTTATCAAAATATTAGTTTTTTTTTTATATTGAAGTTTGTTATTTGTTTAATGAGTTATGTATTTGCTATTTATACTTTTGTTTTTTTTTTATTAATATGAAAGAAAACCAAATATCATCCATTCGCGAACAGTAATAATAACGTCAAAACCTTCTTTCGTAAAATAAATGACAAAAAAAATTATAGGATATAAGTAGAGATGGTGATTTTTGTTGGCACGTAGCGGCGCAGGTTTTTACTTACTTTACTAACTTACTTTTAGAAATATGTAAAATGCTTACATAGATACTTAGATGAAACGTTGTTCTGTAATTTTACGTAGTTCCACTAGCTGCTGTACATTCTACTGCCTGTATAATTTTGTAAATTTTTATAAAGTTTCTATACTTATCACCGAGCTTCCACTAGGCGTTAATTGCTTTACTTGTAAGGTCTTTTAAAATTTCTGGTTGAAACTCGTCTTGGAACATTTAAACCATGGTCTATAATAGAAAAACGTTTACAAATAACATTTTTACAGTGTCGAGCCTGTTAGAAGTTCGAATATGTCTAGATGTCCCTAAGGGTCAAGAACTCTATACAAAAACTGATATGAAAACAAGATTTCATCGTCGAACATCAAACCTGCTGTCAGCGAGGATAATTTGGGATTATATTGATGCTAACTAAATTCTTGCTAACTTTTCAGTTTACGACAGGTGTAAACACGATAGAGAAAGAGAAGTTCTGCGAAACAACATGGATGCAACTACTTATGTTTTTATACCAGCACTTGTTATACACTAAAAGGTAACCTGTTTTTATTTCATATGTGCATCTACGTTAATACTTATACAATATTTATTTTTTGTAATTATAACTTATCTTGTGTCGCAGGTTTTTTTCACAATAAAATGGCTCCGGATACGTATGGTGTCTGCGATGAGATCACTATAAAATAAAGCGGGAAGACGTTAGTCGAAATAATACGATTGTAAATACGAAACTGCACGAAATCTGTTGAAGGTTCAACATTATGTTTCGGTTGAATTAAACAGCAACAGTAGTTGAAATGTGTTGTCAAAACAAATAAATGTTGCTTGAATCAATTTTTCCTGACTAAATTATTTGGGTTGGATAAACAGATTCAGTTTCTTCAGTTAACTCTCTTTTTGTTGAGTGCCCGTTTAAAAAGTCGACTACGCGAAAAGTGTTGATTCAACAAATTCATTTTTCTCAGTAGATGTGAATAGCAGAATGCTTGTCCAAATATAATACAATAACATAATTTTGATGTAAAGAATAAGTAATTAGACTTTCCAGAATAAAGCGAGGTTGGCAGTTATGGTAAATATCATTTGTTTTACTTCTTTCTTATTGTTTTATTTTGTTATTTACCATAACCGTCGTCCTTGTTTTATGGAATTATTACCACTAAGATTAAGCAAAATTACATTAAACTTCCTCAACTACTTTATGCTTTCCATTAGTAAATTTCGTTTCTTGCACTAAAAGTTGTTTACTGGACTTCTTTGTTAAGTATGTGATTGCCTAAGACAAAGATAGCAAATCGATCTGGGGGAAATTGGAGAGAAGAAATCATCACCACGCTTCGCCCCGTAATAAAATGAAACTAAATGTAAAGTAAAACCTTTTCTAACATCCAATTAAATAATTATTATAAAATACACAATATGTACTGATAAGATTTCTAATATATACAATGTTCTAATTTCACAAGAAAAAAAATGCATAAGTAAAAGTTTAATACCCTGGCCATTTCACTTCCATAGACAGCTATATGAGATAATAGCACTGAAATGAAAATGGTAAAATTATATTAATGAGAGAATGTTTTTTAATAATTAAAACCTTTGATCTAATAATTGAACAACACAAACGCATTTTTTATTTAGATCTTTTAATAATAATAGTAAGGACTGTAGGGTAGTCTAGCAAACAACACTAAAGTATCGGCACACTCCGCACCACAGAAGTTTAATTAACTAGTTCTGAACTGCTGTTTCAAGGATGCGTGAATCCCCATTATCAACAGTATGACGGAATTATGTGAGAAAAAACTCCAAAAAATTCCAACGTACCTACCCTCGAGAAAAAAAAATATTTACTTATTATTATTTATTATATAAGTATCTATTTTTGCCGCCTGTACACCCTAAAACTAAGACATGCAGAAAATACAGAAAAGTAGACAAAAGAATCTCTTGTCACTGTAGCACGAAATGTATAACATACGTCCGCCTTACCCTGAATAGAACAGCGATCCATTCTCTTTATTTATCAAATTTGTGTTCCTTTTTATGTAAATAGCTTTGTAAACGCCTAATTTCCGCGGCGAATTACGTTCTTAATCAATCCAGGTTTTCTAATTTAATATTATGCCTCGTTTCCTTTGTGTGTTATGCTGTATTTGACGATTCTATCTTCCCGTATCTGTAGGACCTAATGCATTCATTGAATCCGGTGCCTATATAAGCCCATATTACCAATATAAGCTTTGTCGCAGTCACTACATGCAATTTTATAAACCCTCGACCTTTCCTTCGTGTTCGATCTATCTTTCAGATTGCCAACAAGGCTTTTCAGTATATTTCGCGAACTGAAACATACAATCATATCTTGAGCTGTAAAAACTTTACTAACACCTTTCGATATGTTGTGGAAAGGAAGTTTGGTAAATTTCTTAACGCGGGTTTCTGCCGGAATTAAGATCGTACAATTTCTGACAAAATGCCTATGGTAGACTACTATGGAAGAGTAACATTTTTTATAGATTTAGGTTCTTTATTGTACCTCCTAATACTCAAAGGGAGTTTTACCATCTATTAATTAAGAAACTAATCGCGGCCATTTTGTGTTGTCCAGGATAGTCCACAGTAGTTTACAATGGTTACTCTCCTATAGATATCGATCGCATTCATAAGAAAGTCCAACGTAGGCATTATGTAAGGAATTCCACGACCTTAATTCCGGCAAAAACCCTCAATAAGGAACTTATGAAACTTCCTTTCCACAGTATATCGAAAGATATTAGTTTTTAGGCGGCAAAACTAGATAATTGTAAATAAATATTTTTTCTCGAGAGTAGGGACAGAACAGTTATATTGGAATTAGAGTTTTTATTTAAGTGTCGTTTGTCGCTTTCTTTTATTTGTTTTAACATACGTTATTTTACAACTGCTTATTGTTAGTATTTGCATATACATTAGGTTTTTTGACAATAGGAATATATTCGATAAAATCTTAGCAAACTTTTTCTAAAAAAACTCTCGAATATGTCGATATATTTATGATTTGTGCTCTCAGTCTGCAGACACCAATTTACATGTTGTATTCTAGTTTCGATTAAACCGAAAACACGCATTTTGTTTCACTTAATTTTTTATTATAAATTGTTTACTTATTCCCGAATATACATAAACACGTGTATGCTCTTCTAGTAGGAAACTGTCTCTACGTAACTCTGCTAAAGCTTGTATAAATAAAACATAAATTATGAATTTAGAACCAACCAGATTTATCAATTTTAACTTGACAGCTTTAGCTTTACACAGAAAATGAATTTTACGGGCAAAAAGTACGTATACAAAACAATATCTAAATAATAGAAAAGAGATAAATCCCAAATCGAAATGGCGTGAAAGACAAATGATTCAAAACGAGTAGGCAATGAATAGTTGACCATATAGTGGATATATAGGTACACAGGAAATGAAAGACGTAGACATGTACATTAAAATATAATTACTAATACCCATAATACAAAAGAAATTAACAATTAACTAAAAGAGTCTATCTATTGCAATGAGAATAACTGCATATACGAGGACGGTTTGGCAAGTACGTGTGTCTGGAGAATGATGGTGCTTGGTGTCAAAATCGGGATATTATTCTTCGTCTGTTGTTTTGAGAGCTGTCGAAAGTGAGCCTGTTTGTGTATTTGTGGAATCATGGAAAAAGAACAACATCAGTGAATGATTCGATTTCTTTTTTGGATAGGAAAACGTGTGCAGAAATCACGAAGAAATTGGATGCAGGTTACAAGAGCCATGCACCTTCGATGATTACCGTCAGATAATGGTAAGCGTTCCCAAATATCTATCTTTGATGTAGATGGGCCAGGTTATCCCACTGAGATTACCACAATGGATAGTATGATTAATAACTACTTCAAAATATAGTAAGTACCCGAAAATAATTAAAGTATATACACTCCTAAAAACAACATATGTATGTACATTTAAATGATCTACTACAAAAACAAACCCCTTTAATATAATTTTTTTGAAAATGGATATTTAAACATAACTGGAATTTCTAGTGTGTATAATATTAATCGATATTTTTAGAAATATACTACTTTGTTAGTAATATTTCTAAATTTCGCCTGTTTCTCTCTGTAAATTCACCTTAGATATCAATTTTGCGCCAGCTAGTAGTTAGTCCAGTAATTAATTTATTCTATACGGTTTTATAACTTTCGTTCATCCTAAACTGTAAGGGGAAAATTAAGGGGGAAACTTATTTTATAAAATATGTTGTTTATTTTTCATACTGTATTCCACATAAGACATAGGATACCTTTGTAAAATTTATACCAAACATTTTTGAATAGCATGAATAGAATGAATAGCATAGTGAGACATTACCTGTCCCGTGGCAACAATTGGACCCGGAGGAAAACATTTTTATTGTAGCGATTTATTGTATTACACAGTATATTCAAATTCTATATTTTCTTATAACAAAATTCATAAAAAAAATCTGTGCATCTAGAACCCTTTTCTCCTAAGCATTCTCTGCTTGAAAAAGTTAAAAGAAGTTTCTGTGTATATATACAGCGTGATCGACATATAGCGACTGGGGCATTAACTTTATTATTTTAAATGGAACGTCTTACATATTATTTTGTCTTTTGTTTCTCCGTGCAAGATAAACCAATGTAATATAGGTTTCGCAATATTCATAATTTTGCCCTCAGTTACCTAAATATAGAGATATGTATTTCGTCTAGAAACTATAAAGTTAAATTCCATTCTTTATACTACTTAGACATAGCATGCCCTAAAAATATACAGCAAGTTCCATATTGGGCACCGCATTTTGCCGAATTCAAACATCGGAAACATTGTCTTTTATATGGCACCATATATTTCTTCGCCGTTTAATACTGCTTGCTTACCAAGTCAGAGGTGTATTAGCGTTGACGTTTTTATTAACTCTAAATGTTGGACCCTAAAAACTGTATAGAAAGATGATACGACTAATTATTGGAGAAGATTTGAAATTAAAGTTCTTAATGCCTTCTAAAACACTCTCTGAATCTGTGAAGATTACGAAGTAATGATACTGTTCGCCATCTATTCTTTCCAGGGCTGTAATTATGGCAACAGCTTCAGCAGTGAAAACACTTGCCGCATTTGGCAAAGCTAGCAAGAGTTTAGTACCGGATGATGGAATATAAACTGCACACCCTATACCCTCGGAATTTTTGGATCCATCCGTAAATACCTTTTTATAACCGTGTAATTTCACACAGGTAAATAGCACAATTTTGGGTATTATTATCTGTGAATGGTGGACACACTATTATCGGAATATTCTGACTAAACTCGAAAGAAATATCAAATATTATAGACGTAGCAGATGTTATAATGTGGCCGTTAAAATTGTTTGTTTCAGCAAAAGCTTCAGCGATGATCAATCTGCATATTATACAATTTTGATGCCTGGTATCACCAAATCGCTGGTGTAAACATTAAATAAGAGCGGGCTTAACACCGACCCTTGTGCTACACCTCTAGATATATATCGTGGTCCAACGTAACAGTTTTTATTATCTCTAATGTACAATTTCCGTCTTGTATAAAGAGGATGAGACTCTAAACTTACACAAATTTTCAGACATATGCAAATTGACGTAGTTATACGCATTTTTTATATCCAAAAATAATACAGCCATATATTGATTCTTCGTAAAACTTACTTGAACATCTGCAACAAATTGTGCCAGTGCCTGATGTGTGCTAAGCTCTCTTGTAAATCCATATTGATATCTGGGAAACGGCATATTACCTTCTATCCATCACTCCAAACGAAATTTAATGATCCTCTCAAGCGTTTTAAAGAGACATGATAATAAGGAAATAGGACGGAAGTTTTTTGGACTATCTGCGGTTTTAATAATAATAATAATAATAATAAATCTTTATTGCCCAACAGAATACAAACTTCAATAACAGGGCTAAATACAAAGACGTAATGCAGTACATAAAGAAATATATAAAGAAAATGAAAATAAAACAAAAAATATATAAATCAAAACGGTTAATATCGTATTCCTTAAATAAAAAAGTACACAAACAAAAATAATGAGAAAGGGGAAAGGGGCTACTGCCGAAAGAATGGATCATCAATTAACATGTTAGCATTCCTGCACATGTGCGATGACGGTGCTTTATATAACAGATTAGTATATACTATAGGGGTGTCAAAAGTGTTAGTAGATCTATGGTTGTATTGTGGAATTAAAAAGCGAATTCTGGAAAGTAAAGCAGGCGAATCGACAGTATTGTTCGTCAGCTTCAACAAGAACTTGGCACTAGATGTTTCGTTAGGACGAGAGAGCGAGTCAATACTGTGTCTACAGAGTAAACTGTCATAATCAGTGCCGCGAGGAGGGTATGTACCATCGGATTTGAATCATAGGTATTTCAGAAGTCTTTTCAATTTCTAGCTGATGATAATGATAATGAGGGTACCAAACCAACGATGCATATTCCAATTTTGAGCGGACAAGCGAAAAGTACACAGCCTTTAGCGCATTATCACTGGAAAAATGTTTGCAAGTTCTAAATAAGAAGCCAAGCGATTTAGATGCTGAAGAACAGATAGCATCTATATGCGGCGAAAATGTCAGCTTAGGGTCGAACAGTACACTAAGATCATTAAACAAGTGAACACTACAGATAGTATTATTTGCGAGGTTGTAGTTAAATATTTGTGAGTTAGACGAACAAGTAAAGGTGAGTACAGCGCATTTATCTATGTTTAAATGGATTCTGTTTTACAACATGATTGAAAGATTTTTCTGCAGATGTAAGGAGTCAAATGGAAGCACGACTTTATTAAAGATTTTTAAATCGTCGCATAAGCAAGAATGTTGCAATCCAGAGATAGTAAAAGGTCATTTATGTAAATATTTAAAAAAAGCAGACTTAGGTTAGAGCCCTGAGGTACGCCACTGGTTGCAATGAAAAGCTGGAAAAGAAATCCATTGTAATGAATGTAGCAGGAACGGTTGCAGAAATAGGAACTAATTAGTGTAACAGTACTAGAACAAAATCCCATGGAAGACGGTTTTGACAAAAGTATCGCATGATCTATCGTATCAAAGGCTATACTGAAGTCAGTGTAAATTACGTCTACTTGCTGGCGATTATCCACACATTTGCTAATGTACTGCGTTAGTTCAATCAAGTTGGTAGCAGTTAATTGACCTTTAATAAAACCATGCTGGTGGATAGATAAAAATGGCTTAACATTGTTGTACAGCCTATCATAAAGTAACTGCTCAAAGACCTTAGCACAGTTAGACAGAATGTTGATAGGTCTGTAATTACGAATGTCCCCTCGGCCTTTCTTGAAAACAGGCGAGATTCGCCTAATTTTCCAATAAATAGGGAATGTTGACGTTTGAATTGCCAAGTTAAAAATAATAGATACTGCTTCGCAAAGTATTGAAGCACAATCACGAATAAGAAAACTTGGCAAGGCATCATGCCCACACATCACCGAAGGTCTAAGTTTTTTTAAACCACACAAAACTTCATTGGAAGTGAAGTAACTTATGCCGAAGGAACAGCAATTGAAATCGGGAGACTCGTTAGAAACAGAGGAAATACTTCTGTCAAATGCGTCACAAAATGCATCAGCAAAAGCTTGAACAATATCGGCCGCTTGGTTGAAAGTAATGTTATCACGTGTTAAGCATCCTGAAATTCTGGTATAGGAACGCTTATTATTGATCAATTTCCAAAATAACTTTGGGTCTTTAGAAATACAATTTTCCATATGTTCCTGATATTCCCCATAAGCCGTCCTAATCTGCAGCTTAATCAAAGAACGAACTCGAAAAAATTCAGCATAATAGGTAGGTGATTTTGTACGTTTCCATTTGGTATGATAATATTGTTTTAATATCAAGTTTCGTCTAATATTAATATTATGCCACGGAGGATATCTCCTTCCAGAGCTACTGTACTTAGGGACGAAGAAATCAATGAAACTATATAATCGATTGTAGAAAGCGGAAACAGCATCGTCCACACTAGAAAATGCCACGAGGAAAGACCAGTCTATATTTAAAATACTGTCATAGAGTGAAGAAAAGTCGACTCCAGAGAAGTTGTATTTTAAGTTATTGTTGGTTGGAAAGTTTAATTATTTATTATTATTTATTAATAATTATTATTATTTAATTATTAATAGATGTAGTAATAATTGTGTCTACAAGTATATTCAATGCAGGATGAAACACATCAACAGGTAGGAGTGGATCGAAATCATGAATAACTGTGATAGTATAAGCAACGTTGGAGAAAACAAATCCAGCAACCGATCATTACAGTTAAAGATGTTGTTGTATTGTTTTAGTCCCAAAGTTAACATGAAATTGTTAAGTGTGGAAGTTTTGCGATCGTTGGTAGAAGAATTAAAGTTAGGACAGTTAAAGTCATCGAAAATTTGAAGTTGTTTGTTGAGAAGTACCAAACATAAGGCTTCAAAAAATATTTCGTAATCATCACAACTAACATATGGAGGAAGATAAATATTAACAATAAACAAAGTAACTGAGCCAACATAACATCTACAAATAAGAAGATCAATGGAAGGAATTAAATTTAATAGATGAGAAACATCAAATGGGATCGTTCTAATATTATTGCTAATTGTAATCAAAGTTCCACCACCAGCAGCACGGCCAACAACAGCAAAATTCCGGTCTTTCCTATACACACTAAAAGAGGAATCCAAAATCTCAGAACTAGAAATATCCGAACTTAACCATGTTTCTGTGTATAAGATGATGTCATAATCCATCGAGGCACTAGCAGCAAATAGATTGTTAAGTTTTGTGCGAAGACTCCGGACATTTTGGTAGCACAACTTCAACTGCGAAGCACGTCCGCTGGGCGAATCTAGTTTCCCCGACGGGTACTAGACGAAACGATGGACGGAATGTCATCGACAAACTTGATAGCGAGTCCTGACTCACCTGCAGCAGTTCTTTCTTGCAATTGCCTCTTCACGGATTTTAGGTATTCGATTTGTAAACGAGTTCTATCTTTGACAGCGGAAACAGATGTAAATTTCTCAACGACTCTTAGTTTCTTAACTTTACGCGGAACATCATATACTAAGGTAGACGACAGTAATTTTATTTTAATAGCTCTTTTCATCGAGGAATTCGTAGGATCATATTTGCCTAATCGCATAGGATTTTCAAATTATGACGATATATCCATGTGAGCTAATATCTCACGAACGACAATAATATCAGAGGCTACCTGATCAGCCCTGGAAGCATTCTGCAACTCTGGTACATTAAAGACTATAACGTTGTTCTTTCTCTTATCCCTCTCAGAAATTTCGTGAATGATCTTCTCAGTATCAAGCAAAACCTGGTCATCAGTTTTAGATAGAGTAACGGCAGTAGAAATGCGGTCCTTTAAAGCCTGAATTTCGGACTAGAGGTTATTCACCAACGTTGTAAGTTCCTGTACTTTGCCCAGTTGTTCCTTAATATCGGCGCATCCAGCGAAATAATAAATAGTTTGCGGTTCTTAGATCTAATGTATTGTACTTCTGTACGAGACAAAACGCTGCAAGCTGAATGGACTAATTTGTGGCATAAATCACACGCAATCGAGTTATTATCAGCATTAACGGTGTCATTGCAAAAGGAGCAGGCAGAATCCATTACGGAATAGAGAAGGATAACTGGAATAAGGAATTAACAGGGACACTCGCTCCACACCTAGGGTTCTGTTCTGGTGGCTAACTAAGAACATACATACACAAGAAAACAGGAGCTAACAAATGGTATAATCCAAAATAAAAGATTAGGAATACAACTTATGAAAATTAACGAAAAATAGGTAGAGCGAGATAACTAGCACTGCACACAAGTACAACATTTTTTAGTTTTAGTCGGTTTCAATAATAAAACAACAAGAGTCGATTTTAACCACATCATCTTCGATGTATATACGGTTAAACATTTGCAATAAAAAATGCAAGCAAAAAATATGCTTTATCATTGGATTTTTGGATTTGATCTAAACCAGGTACCATGTTTGTGTTGTTTTTAATTGCACTGTCCAGTTCGGCAATTGTGAAAGGCTACTCAAAACAGGATTCGCTTCAAAAGAACTGTTGGTAGGGCTGCTTACTATACCTAGATCAACTGAATCCGGAGTTAACTTCATAAGTGATTCTCTTAAAATATCTTCCGAAACAAAACTTTTCCCGGGTTGTTTTCGTCGTATAAGTCTCACACGTTCCCAGACTTGTTTTACAGGTGTATCGAAATTTAGATTATTCGCAGAAGACCACCCAACTTTGACGTGCTTCGGTTTTCAAAAATTTCTTGGTTTGTGCACATACTTTTTTATATTTTAAAGTGTGCTAACGTTGGACATGCCCTATATTTACGTAATACTTCCTTTCTTGCATTAATAATCATCACATAACTCATCCCACCAGCAAGTAATCTTTCTTAGCCTTGAAAAGGGTTTCTTAATTTTAAACACGGCCTCAGAGGCCATACTTATCCTTTCGAGTATAACATTATATATATCGGTAGCCTTTACCAATTTTGGAATAGACACCAATGAGTTTTCTATCAATATTGCATATAGATCCCAATCTACGTTTACTATTTTCCACAGAACTGCATTCTATCCGCATCATCATAGTGACAACCCCAAGACATATTATGTATATTAAAATCTCCAGCGATCAGACAATTACTTGATCGCATTATTCAAATAAGTTGCCCAGTCGGCTTGGCGAACTTTAACTTTTAGTGGTTTATATATTGACAAAACGTTTAAGCCAGAATAGCTGTTAACAATTACCCCACAGACCATAATGTTGCTGTTAAAATTAGTAGTTATAGCTAATTTAGAAAAAGACAGTTTATTAGAAATAAAAATTCCTGCTCCAGCGTAGCCATCGTATCTATCTCTTCGGGCACTACTAAAACCTGGTATATCAAAATGCTCACTTTGTTTTAACCATGTTTCCGATAAAAGCATAATATCCACAGCATTTAATGAAATTCATTAAGCTATACTTATTTGATTTAACTGATCTACTATTCCACTGCATAATTGTTAATCCCCTATTTCTGTTAGACGCCATTTTTATTATTTGCAGCGTTTTTAGCAAAAATAATAATTTCTATTTTATTTTTAATGCTGTTTTCATCAGTTGTCTCTTCATTGCCAGACGACTTTTTCAACAAACTAGAAATATATTTTGCCAAACTCTTTATAAGGAAAGCATTACTTCCGCTACTATTGCTAATATTGTTACTATAAAAATGCCTTTCATTCAATCAAACATAAAAAGCTTCAATTATAGTTTGCGTCGGCACCAAAACACTGATCCCGTCTTTTTCTATCTTACGATACATTCTTTTACAAGATTTAATATTACTTGAAGATTTAATACTATCGAGTAAGTATTTTTCGGAAAAACTAGTATGGACTTTTCTAATAGCCCCTCTACGTTCTGTTAAATATAAAAGAACATAGCATCTGTATCCCTTTTCCTTCAACTTAACATTGCAAGGCCAAGTTGATGCCTAAAATACACCTGAAACGCCTGTTTTACGTTTGTATTTTCTATATCTGTTACAACACTGTATTTATCTCAAATATCACAAAAAACTTCACTGTTGTTAACACAGTGTTTCCACGAAGAAATTTTTACGGTGAAACGGTGATAATCTTTTTTAAATTACTCTGATAAAACTATCTTTATCTGTCAACATGAAACAAAAACTTTTTACTCTTATTGTATAGAAAAGGGTACTTGATAAAGAGGTATAAAGTATAAAATAAAGTGATTTAGGTCACTAAGAACGTAACCTAAATGAAGAAAGATGCTCAATTTCATTTATTTCAATTATCTGCAAAATCGAAACCAGTTCAACTAAAACAGAAATTTTATACAAAATCACAAGCGTTGTGTAACGTAAAACGGCTCTTAAATGATATACGGTTCTTTAAAAAAATCTGTTCCCTAGTGTTATTGATCATAAGAACGTAAGCAACAGCATTTCAAAAATAAAATAGAAAAAAAAAAGAAGCTGACAGCTGAAGCTTTAGAATGTCAATGAAAATGATATAACGAAACATAGCAAAATAAAGTAAGTCCAAGGAAAAGAAGCTTTTTATTTTCTTTACCGAAGACTTTAAAACTCAAAGAAAATAAAACTCTGAAAAACTTAAATTGTACTGTCAGATGATTGTCTGCCATTGTATTCTTTTTACCAGAAAAGTGTTTTAATAACGAGATTGAAATAGGCCACAACTTCTTAAAGATGAAATGAGGCGGAATCAAGAGTTTGTATTCTTTTCACTTTCATCTCAGTTAACAAAACATATCCTATAAGGTAATTAGGTTGAATTGGGCAAATAGTGTAGTATGACAAACAGATAAATGTCGTCTTAATACAGCTCACTATGTGGCTAAGTGTGGCTAATAAGAAAAATCATGTTAACTAGACCGCTCGGATGCAGTAAGTGTCTCGTTCGAATTTGTAAAAGAAGTACAGGACATACTTATTGAAACCGGTGAATATGGAACTGAATTGTTTCATATTGGTTTAATACTAAATAGATAGCGTTTTATAATGTTGATATGGTTGATAAAATATTTTTCGCTTCCTTCTCGACTTTCAAAAAATTGCAATTTTGTATTTAAATACCAATACGATATTAAGTAATTAAGTGATGTTGAACTAAACGGTAGTCGATATGCCATAATATTCAAACTTTGTTTGTATTTTGTAAGATTTGAAATAACCTAAAGTATGTACAGTGACAACTACCTATACAATTAAATTTTTATTAATATGTTTAAGTCAATCCAAGTACAGAGAAGACAACGGAACCTATTTGAAACAGAAAACGTTATTAACTTCAAAATAATGCAGCAGAGTAGAAAGAAATAGCTAACTATATACACCACCTAAATATGGGTTGCGAAATAAATGGAAATAAACTTAAATTATGGAAACACCTATTGCAAGATGTATGTGCGGCATTTGTAATCTATCCATAGTCACACTAAAGTGAAAATATTAAATGTCCGACTAATTACGAAGATAGAGGAATTCATGTGAAAAAAATATATCGTTAATCTCAAAACCATAATATACAAGTACAAAACCAGAGCACAAGAGAAATAGATAGGCACAAGTATCTCACCATCTATTCTGTGAGATTTCAAATAACCTAAGATACAAAGTCGATCAAACTGTGGGGAAGTTAATGTCTGTCCATAATCACAGCAAAGTGAAAATATTAAGTGTCCGTCTAATTACGAAGAAGATAAAGGAATTCATGTGAAAAAAAGATATCGTTAATCCCAAAACAGACCGATACAAGAAGAAATACAAAACCAGAGCTCAAGAGAAATAAATACGCACGAGTATCTCGCGATCTGCTGTGCGAGATTTGCAATAACCTAAAATACAAAGTCAATCAAATTATGGGGAAGATAATGGAATCTATCCGAAAGAGAAGATATTTTTAACTCCAAAATAACTGAGCAGAATAGGAAGAAATAATTTACACAAGAAGACAAATAATATGCGAAGTAAGTTGCATAATCAACTATCGTACGTAAGTACCACAAGTACTCTGATTATAGGAATCAAAATAATAAATTGTATGGATAAAGACATTTCATTTCATAGCATCAATTGATATTGAGCAACCCTTAATGGAAAATGGAAACATCATGAATATACAGTGACCGCCAAAAAGTTAGCGACAAATGAAAATAAAATTATAGTTTGAATTGAATGGACTAGCTAAAATAGAGAAAGATACTACAAAAAATTACAATTATAAGTCACTAACGGTGTCACATAAAATAAAGTGAATTTTGGGATTAAACAATTTAAATAATAATAATAATTCAAATCTGCGAAGAGCTAAAGGAAAATGATTTCTCTAATTTCGTTAAATAAAAAAAGAATTAAGGAAATAATAATAATAATAATAATAATAATAATAGTCATATATTACCCAACAGGCAAAGCCCAATTACAGGATAATTACAATAAAAGTAAATGTAGGTGTATGTACAACAAAATATAAATAACTAAAAAATAAGCAAGGAGAAAAAAAAAAAAAAAGAAAAAGAAAAAAAAAAAAAAAATACACATAAACGTAAACCATTATGCATCCACATCGTTGGACCTCACTTCTTCATTACAAATATATCCTCTAGGTAAGGGCAGTCGATACTGCTGCTCACAAGTTTGCGCAAAAATCGTGTGCAGATGGTATCTCTTCTTTCGGCCAAGGACGACATTTGGTGACGCTCCAACAATTCTTCCTGAGCAATACCTCTTTCAGGATAAACACCATCAGCTTTATATGAAAGGAATTTAAAAAATTTCCGATGAATGCGGTCCAACATTAATGAATCACATGCATAGATCGTATACCAAATTAAGGATGCATATTCCAGCTTACTCAATACAAAAGAGTAGTACAGTGACTTTAACAAAGACATGTCCCTGAAGTATTTTGAGACTCGCATAATAAACCCCAGCGACTTAAATACCTCCGCACAAATATTTTCAATATGAAATTTGAAAGTAAGGCCAGCATCATAAATAACTCCTAGATCTTTATATTCTGTTTTAGCAGAAAGTGGATTTCCGATAATAATGTAAGATGAGGTAACTGAAGAAATCGAGCGAGTATAACTAACCACACAACACTTTTCAGTATTTAGCTTAAGCTTAAAGTTTTGACACCATGCAGTCATCATATCTAGATTATGCTGAAGCCCATCTACATCCAATGCCGAAGTGATTTCCAAGTATATTTTTATATCATCGGCATATCCAAGAACAGGACAGTCAAGTTGGAGTAGCAAATCATTTATGAATAAAATGAAAAGCAAAGGGCCTAGGTTTGATCCTTGAGGGACTCCGGAAGACAGTATGAATTCATTGGAAGAGAAGCCATTGTAACTTACATAACATCTCCTTCCTCTCAGGTATGATTGCATCAAATCAGAAACAGCAGGGACAAAGCCGAACGAACCCAACTTAGAGAGAAGAACCTCATGATCCATCAAATCAAATGCTTTTGAAAGGTCTGTGTAAATCACGTCGACCTGTCCACGTCTGTCCAATACCTCGCATATATACTGAGTCACCGAGGCTAAATTGGTAACAGTTGACCTACCCGTCACAAAGCCATGCTGGTCATTCGAAATAAAAGAGCGTGTACTCGTATATATACTAAGATACAGAACTTTTTCAAATAGTTTAGCAAAGTTTGATATTATTGAGATGGGTCTGTAGTTGGAAAGAAGTGTACGGTCACCCTTCTTATGCACCGGCACAATTCTAGTAATTTTCCATTTATTGGGAAACACACAAGTGGATATGGCTAAATTAATAATTATTTTCAGAGGATACGCAAACACATATCTACAATCTCGAACTAAGAAGCTGGGTATAAGGTCATGTCCTGTTGTGAATTCGTTGGGCAGTGTCGCCATATGTTTAATTAACTCATCCTCAGTTACGCTTGAAAAAGAGTGTGGTAAAGGATTTTGCATAGTTACAAGACCAGTGGCGATTGAAGGAGAAGTTGTATACGCAGAGGAAAAACAATTCGCGAAAGCATTGACAATGTCAAGGGGATCAACGTAATTATTATCAACATTATCTTTCATGTTACCCGGTATCCTAGTAGAACGCCTCTTTGAGCGAAGAAAGGTCCATAAGTTAGATGTATCAGTTTTAATGGATTCTTCCATATTATTAAGGTAAGAAATATAACTTTGATCTATTTGCCATTTAACTAGAGTTCTGAGCCGTTTGAATTCACGATAAAAAACCACGTTCTTTGTTTTCATCCATTTGTTATGATAGTAATTCTTATTTTTGAGGTTTCTTATAATTTCAGATGAAAACCATGGTGGGTAGATAGAATTTGATTTTCCCTTTCGCGGAACGTAGATATCGATAATGGAATATAATGCAGCGTAGAAAGCATCTACGGCATCATCCACCTCAGTGTAATTTAGTAAAAAGAACCAATCACGTTCCAAAAGGTGATTGTATAATGACACATAATCCGCTTTAAAGAAATTGTATCGCGGATTACTTGAGGATGGAAAACGATGTTGCGAGTCAGAGTGTAAGATGTATAGCGTAGCTTCGAGACTAGGATGGTAAGGATCGTCAGGTACAAGAGAACTCTCAGACTGTTCAATTTCAAAGTTAAGATCACTGTTAGAAATAATCAAATCTAATATTTTCCCATCACTATTTTTAATCGTGTTATATTGTTTAGCCTTTGTCAATTGTAGAAAATGTTGAATAATTTTAGTTTTACTGCAGTATCGATCCACAGAACAAGATAAATCTGGCAGATTAAAATCGCCAACTAAGATAAATGTGGTATTCACCAAAATAACTTCCAAAGCAGATGTAAATATATCCAAATCATCAGTGGGCGTATCAGGAGGAACGTAAACAAGCGCAATGTGAAGACACATATTACCAAGTAAGCACCTGCAAACTACCAAATCTATAATAGGCACCGAAGCATTTATATGAACTGTATCAACCACATCAAAAGAAATGTTATGTTGTAGTGCTATCAAGACACCGCCGCCTCTGGTACGACGAACAATATTAAAATCTCTGTCCTTACGGATAACATTATAATTTCCAGTAAAAAGTTCATTATCATATACTGAACCATTTAGCCAGGTTTCTGTAATAAATATAATATCAGCAGAAATATTTAATAAATTGTTAAAGAATATATGGGTTTTTGTGTTCAAACCTCTTACGTTCTGGTAGTAAATTTTACAAGGGGCACAGTGACTGTTGGGACACATTAGTTTTCCGAATTCGTTGTAACAATAGTGGGAATACCATTTCTGTACCCAATTCTCAAGTTAGCTTCACCATTAGCAACACGATTATTTAATTCGGATTTTACTGCTTTAAAGAAGGCTATTTGTTTCGGCGTACGATCTGTTGATACAGATAGGTGAGAGAATTGTGGATTACTTTTAATTTTCTTAAATTTACGTAGAACAGTAAATACATCTTCAGTCGAAGCCAGACGTACACGAATGGGACGCTTGCATAGCTTACTAGCGTCAAATCTTCCGACGCGGTTAGGTTTAATCCCATCACAATCCACACCGACTTCCCTAAGCAAAGTTTGAATTGTAGCGGTATCCCCCTGAGTTTGTTCATATTTGGATTTAGCACCCTCAAGACTACCGTATACAATAATATTCTGCGAACGCTTATTTCTTTCATGAGCCTCACTAATAATTTCTTCTGTTACTAATGAGCCAGAAGGCGTTGTTGATCCACTACTACTGGATAATTGCGCATACTTGTCTTTCATGTTTCTAATCTCTTCCTTGAGGTCATTAATTAGAGTGATTAGCTTGGGAATTTGGTGAACCCCCTGCTCACACTCAATGCAAATGTACTTTATTCTGCGCCTGGAGCTCGGGCGTAAGGTAAAACATTTAATTTCAGCATCCGTCAGTTCAGAACAGGCAACATGGATCGATCGATTACACCCATCGCATTTTATAAATTTATCCAATTTTTGACACAATGAACAGTAGGATATATCAATACGTAAACAATATATATGTAAATTACTGGATGTCAATAAAGGGTTAAACAAGAAAAATATAGATCCTAACGCAAGCATATAAACAAACCAAAAAAAATAAAAAAAAAAAGATTGCAAAAACAGATGTAAACGGTCTATAAAAACGAGTAGACCACGTGGATGTATCGAAATTAACTTAAAAGTATCTTCTTACCGGGATATCAAATTTAATAATCACTCTGTAAATGCAACTACGGAACTAAGCACAATCGTTCACATATAATTTTGAAATTGATTAACTAATATAACCATATAAAATTACAGGTTTAAACCAGAGAAACTGCAATGCATACACACACCATGAGTCGGCGCTAAGCCAATAATAAAATAATTGTAATAAAAATTGTCATGTTGTCATGTTAAAGGAAAACATTTTTTCTAATTCCGTTAAATAAAAAAAGAATTAAGGAAATAATTAAAAATTGTCATACCATTATTTATTACAAATTATATGTCCCTAAAGGTGTCATATAAAATAAAGTAAAATTTTATAGCTGTGAAAGTGTTTAACATGGAAAATTAAAATTTCGTAGAAAGAAAATTATTTAAATTTGTGTATTATTTATGGAAAATGTGATAAATCGATATCAAGACCATGCTCCTCGATATCCCCAAAAATAGAAATCGCCGCCAAACACAGTTAAACGAATAATACAGATTCTGAAAAACGATCAAGGCAAAAATTCAAAAACATAGTTCTTAAGAATTTATTTTAATATGGTACCAAGAGCACGAATTATTTTTGGACAATAATGGAGACAAATTTAAAAGAAATGGACTGCGAAACAAGCACAATTTACATTACTGAAATAATTCAAACCCTCACGCATTTAGAGGGGAAAAATTCATCGTTTCATTAATGTTGGATATCTCCAAAGTAGGACGAGATTTTAAAAGACTACATAAGTTACATTCTCACTGCTAGGTACTCTTCTTTTTTAGAACAAAAGTTAGAATACACATTTTCCTAAACTTGAAATTACCAATTTTAGATGCGCAATGAATATGACATTTTTTTGTTTTTGTAAAAGCAATTTGACAAGAAAGAAAAAAACAAGTAGTTGTATTTTAAAAAAAATAAGTGTTGACAGTAATTTTTTGTTTGATCATTCAGAAGTCCTTTTTATTATTTTCGTTTTTATATCTACGGCTTTTAGCAAAATGGGATGCGTTCATAAATGGCTTACAAAATAGAATAGTAAAACAACAAAAAGTGTTTTTAGAGGATATGCGCATCCCTGTCCTTGCAAGCTGTCCCCCCATGTTCTTAGGATGCAAATTGATGTCAATAGGAATATTATCTTATCTATATCATTAACCCATATCATAGCTAACGTACAGGTTAGTTAGGAAACTCTTACCGATCTGAAATCTGAATGGGGGTATAGATGTCACTCAAGATTCTAACATTTGGTGAATAAATTGGGAACTAATGTATAACAAATATTTCTGGTTATAAATTTCTTTCAATATATATTTTATGTTTAGATCTTTTTTCTAGAAACCTAATAAAACGAAAATGTAATCTATTACCTTTTCTAAGAATTTATTGCTTTTTTACCAAATTCTATAAGAAATAAATTAAACATAGGAATAACAGTGGTCAGTAGTGATCAAAAATACCCTAAATAAACACGACAAATACATTAGGTGCATTCGGTAAGTTACGGTGCTAGAAATGACACTGCGTGGTACTTAATGGCCAGATATGCGTAGTCGCTCTTTTATAACACATAAGGAACGATCTTTACTTTCTAGGGTAATTTTCGAATTATCATAAGTACTTTACGTGCATTATATGCAATTGATGTTAGTATATGCACTTATAATTAGTATACGGCAGATTTTTGTTTCCTTATACATGCATGATTTAAACAACCAAAACAAATAATTTAGGACTAACGTATGTTTTTATTATTAACATAATCTTTAAAAAAGGCAACTATTTACATTCTACAAAAACATCATAAAGGTAAAAAAACAAATATAACAAAATTATTTGATATGTGTGCATAGAAGCTTTAAATAAATGAACAATGAAATAAGTAAGAATTAATTTTATATCTCATGATATTACAGGATGAAAAATGTTATTCAGTACATCGCTAGATCTAGTGAACCTCATCGCTAACGATGCGGTAACTCACTGAATGTACTTACCGACACATGTGTGTCGATATTTTTTGGTACGGCTGTACATTCATATGAAGTAATATTGAAATTGGTAGATCAAATACATCTTAATTCATACTCTACCTAAATTACATACCTCACCCATTTCTTTGAGGGACAGTTTTGAATATCATGGTTGGGTACGCCCACGTTTGCCTCGCCGAAAACAATAATTTATTGGTTTTAAAATATAGATCTCATATTGAACTTGAAAATTTGGATTATTTTCGTAATATGAAATGTATACTTACATTGTGTATTGCCATTCTGTACAAACTTCTGTGAAATGTTCATAGGCTACAACGACCTATTAATACAATACTTCTTTCTAATCGTACCAGCTTGGATACGCTAATAATATATACTGAGCTGCGAGTACAATACTAACACAAGTTAAAATGTTACAAATTTGAGTTATCGTAAATTTTCTATTTGTCCGGCTATTTCCTAGAATGTACAATATCTCAAAATCAGATCTACTGGAGAGACATAAATAGGTAAATAACTAACGATTATTGCAAAGCAAATTAAAATAATGGTTACTAAGTTTATTCAGAGTAAATTTAAATTGGATTACATGTCATTGTTTTAAAATGTAAATCTTATATTTCAATATGAAAATTATGTTTACATCACGTAATTTTACTCACTTCAAACTTTTACGATATTATCCTTATTTTCTTTGGCTTTCATTGGAAATAGTTTTTAAAATCCAACATTTAGAGTTAATATGAAAACGTCAACGCCAATATCTGTATTGGCAAGCAAGCAATATAGAACTCAGATGAAATATATGGTGCCATTTAAAAGACTATGTTTCCGGTGTTTCAATTCGGCAAAATTCTCTGCGCAATACAGAACATCCGATATGTTTTCAAGGCATACCATGTCTAAGCAATATAAAGTTAGAATTTAACTTCATAGTCTCTAGACGAAATACATATCTCCATGCTTAGGTAACTGCGGGCAAAATTATGAATATCCCGAAATCTATATTACATTGGTTTATCTTGCTCGGAGAAGCAAAAGACGAAATAATATACAAGGCGTTCTATTTAAAATAATAAAGTTGATGCCCGAATCGCTACATGTCCACCACGCTGTATAGATACTTATAGATAAGTTTTTTTTTACTTTTTGAAACACGGAATTTTTAGGAGAAAACGGTTCTAGATGCACAGATCTTTTTTATGATTTTCCCCTTACAGTTTAGGATGAACAAGAGTTAAAAATAGTCTCAAATAATTTAGTTAACTGACTACCTACTAGTTGGCGTAAAATTGGCATCTAAGATGAATTCAAAGAGATTCCGAGCTACTGTTTATTACCGTTATTATTCACAATTAAACTAAAGGCTAAAAGAGAGCGCCGGTTAAGATGGTAATGTGACATTTATAATATATGCACCTGCTCAATTTAAAAGCAGAAATAGGCGAAATCTAGAAATATTGCTAACAAAGTAGACTCATTTCTAAAAATATCGATTAATTTTATACACAACCAAACATTGTTTAGAAATTCCACTTATGTTCAAATATCCATTTTCAAAGAAATGCTATCAGAGAAGTTTGTTTTTGTAGTAGATCATTTAAATATATATATATATATCTTTTTAAGAGTCTGCTATATAGTGATATACTTTAGTTGTTTGCGAGTTATCATTATATTTTTAACTGGTACTAATTTTGTTTGATTCTTTATTTCAAAATTAAGTATAACGAGTATTTAGCTCATGATAGTGCATAAAACCGATTATTTTGTATTTTTGATTGATACGTTCTTGATCTATAAAAACTTATGAACTGACGGATAACATTTCAAGCAATTGACTTGAAAGAAAACAATCATTTTATTTCTGAAATAGTAGCATTTATCTTTGCCTATTGTTATGTGAAGTGTTAAAGTGATTTATCAAAGTAAAAAAAAAATTGGGAGTTGTCATTTAAAACAATTGTTAGTGAAGTCATTGTTTGGGAACTACAAATTGATGCAAAAATATTTTTTTATGTAAAATTGACCTGTCGGAACATTTGACATGTTACAGGTACACCTCTGATACATCTTTCAAATAAGAAAATTCTACCTCCAAGGTTACATGACAATAGCTACATGACACTATCAGTATACTAAGTTAAACGCAGAATGAAGGATTTACATTATTCAAGATTGTAACATTTCAAAACGTCATGTATTCATACCACTTCTAACTTATAGTGTGATCACGTGATGCATAGATACACTTATGCCTAGATATGTAGAAATGCTATTAATTCGTACCATAAAATGATAGATAAATTTCGAGAACACATTACTAAAACGAGTGAACAGTTCCGAGAGAAAGACATTCCTCCACGTCCGAGCTGCATACAGACAGCATTTTATATAACTGAAAAGCAGCTGTCTTACACAAACTTTTATTACAAATGTTAAAGTATACAAGAAAATAGGCAATTTGATACAAAAATTAGCGAAAAGACAAGAAAAACATCCTTCACCAAACTAAGAGTTTGTTTTTCGAGGTATGTTGCTAATAATATTCGTAATTCGTAAAGTCATATAACGTTTATATTGGTAATTCAGCTTTTTTGATACCGACGATAATTGCTTGCATCGGATTGGTATATTTCTATTATTTGTCCTCGGTAGTTGACTCGGAACAACTCCTAAGATACAAAATATGACTTGCTTTTTAGAGGATACGCGCATCCCTACTTTCGCAATCCGTGCATGTGTTCAGGATGCAATTTGGTGTCAGTAGCAGTATTATTTCGTCTATTGCTTTGGTAGTACATCTATCACTTTCCTGAAAATTCTTTTGTCCTATTACTTTTTGTCAGAATCTATTATTTTTGGCATTTATCTCATGATCATATCATTTGGTGAATAAATTGGGAACTAATGTACAACAAATAACAAATTTATAAATCTCTTTCAAAGTATTTTTGATGTTTAGATCTTTTTTCTATAAATCTAATAAAACTTGACGACAATATAATCTTATTACCTTTTCTAAGAATCTATTGTCTTTTCTAAATCCTAAATAGAAACGGCAGATAAATACACTGGGTGCATTCAGTGAGCTAGAAGTAGCACTGTGTGGTACAGAATGGCTAGATATACATAGCCGATTTTCTCTAGCACATGCGAAATGATGTTTACTTTCTAGGCTAATTTTGGAATTATCGTAACCTCTAAGTATTCTATGTGCATTATATTGAATTGATGTTATTATATATAAATATGCACTTATATAATGTACAGTATATTTTTATTTCTCTATTCATGCATGTTATAAAACGTCTAAACAAATAATTTGCTAATATGCTTTTATTATTAACATCATAAAAGAAAAAGCAACTATATACATTCTATAAAGAAATCATAAAGGTAAAAAACAAATTTAACGTAATTATTTGATTACTTGATACATGTAAATCGATACTTTAAATAAATTAACATTGAAATAAGCAAGAATGCATTAATTTTAATTTATGAAGTACATTACAAGATGACAAATGTTATTGTATCAATAATTGTTTTAAACTTCTTTCAATTTAAAAATAAAGAACAAGTGGACATTATAAACAAGCAATAAATATTTTTTGAAAGATAACTTCATAATGAAACTATTACAAAATTTCACAATTTACCGTCTAAATTCTTCGGCGATGTAAAAAGAAGTAAAGAAAAAATATTTTTAGTTCAATAGCTCTATAGTACGCGCATAAGGATAAAAGTATGAATTTGAATTATTACTGCACACCCCACTGCTTTCTCACCCCAGATCTAGCGTCCACCAGCGAAATTTTTTTCCGCTAACTAATATGGAGAACGCTAAAGCTAACGCTAGAAGTATTGCGCCGTAACTCATCGAATGCACCCAAAACGTTTTTTCTATAAGATTATACGACATGCGCTTTAGTCACGGCAACAGGTTACCAGAAGGATAGCTGTGTTTGTTTACTTGCCATCATCTGTTTTTAGAGCGAAAACTAAAAATATGAGAATCCTATCCTGTTTTTAAGATACACTGGCCTGGTTTTCTAATTTACCGACATATGCGTACCGATATTTTCTGGTACAGCTGTACATTTATATGAGGTAAAGTTGAAATCAATCAGTCAAATACATACAATTTCACGTTTTCTAATTCTCAATTTACTTAAATTACATACCTCACCCTAATTTCTTTGATGGTCAGTTTTGAATATCATGTTTAAGTACACCCACGTTTGCCTCCCTGAAAATATTGATAATTCAGTCCTGATTGTAATAATTCCTATAATTGTAAAAATAAACACCTTTATTTCTTAAAACAGTGTTCGCGTAGGGTATCGTGAAAGTAGCATAAGAATCCAGAATTTAGCATTCGAAGGATAAAGGTTGCAAATCGGAATGAAACGATAATGGTTTGAAGCATCGGTAAGGGGCAATAATGGTTCATGTGTTTATGTATTATATTTATTTCTGCAACCGATTTCTGATAGTTTGATCAGAGATTAATTTCGATTAATATACGCATGTGCGAACTAAAACTGATTTAACAATTATGCTTGCCACATATTTACAACCGGTTCTGTTATTTTCATGTTGTAAATTTTCGGGTGAAAACGACAGGTTTATCTAGCATTCAAATATTACAAGAGGTAAGCGACGACAGAAATAAACGGGAAATGTTAGACAGAATTGTAACCTTAAACTGTTAATTCGTAATAAAACCTCAGATATGTGAAGTGTGAACATATAAAAAAGGACTGTAATACTTTTCATATCACTAATATAACAATGGGCATCCATCTGATAGATCATTGGACGATAACCTTCAAACTGGATCAACCATTAACAAACGGTTAGAAAATTTGCACGCACGTCTTCAAATTGATAATCAGCTTGACATTTTAACCGAACACTATATTTGTAATGCGCATGTCCCTAACGATTCAACTGATTTGAAATCGTTGCAGAAACAAACCTATTGTAAATGCTATGTACTCCAGGCATAGTTTTTATCTTCACAGTTATCCACAAGATGATGTGTTCTGTCAAACTGGCGTATTTGTATTTGTATTAGTACCACCGCAAATTACCAATTCAATCGGTGGGAAATAAAAATTATTAGTTCGAAAATACTGGCGGGAGATTTGCATCATTAAATGTTTGAGATTTATATTTCTAAAATAAAAATATTTTGTAGGAAACGTTTTCCTGTAAAAATAGTTTCTTGTGGACTATTTTTTGACGATATATTAAGATTATCAAATTACACATTAATGTGTTAACATAAATAAGATGTTGAGCTTTTCGAAAATCGAATACGGGATTAAATAAAAGGGTTACTTTTTACAGTGGGATTTGATCTTTGAAAATAAAACGAAACAAAGAAATCAGATGTCAAGCTAACGTAATGACAAAAATTAAAACCAAATGCAATTAAAAAAAAACAGCTTGGAAAATAAACGGAAATATGGCAAAGTACATTTCGACAAAGTAAAAGTTCGTGTTATCGTCTAGTGCTCTATAAACTCAGAGTTTCAATTAAATCAGTGAATATCAGTGAATCAGCAAATAATGAATGTTTTATATTTGCCTTGATCTGATAAAATCGTAAAAATGCAAACGTACCAGATGTTTTACACGCTGAATCTTGCGTAAATATTAGACGTACCATTAATATTCAATTCTCCAGAAACTGTAGCGTCGCTTTTTGCATTTTAAGAAGCGTTATGTTTGGAACCAAAAAAATTGTTCCCGTGAAACACGACCTTTCATTGATTTTCATTGGCGTAGTAACCGTGGTTTTGACACAGATCCATGCGAATTGCGGGTATTTACATGTACTACGTAGCGTTGATGTTCTTTTACTCCGTATTTAGTATTCCTTTTAACTGTTGTGTCTTCTCACAAATTTAAACTTTGTACTCGGAGTGATGACAATATATCAAAAGCATTTCAGTTTTTTTATTAATGAAGAATTCGACATAGAGAGAATAGACCGAGTAAAACAGTTCTGAGAATATTTAACAAGAAATACCTATATGTGTAATGCTGCTATTTCTATAACACTTCGGAATGGCGCAATTACAGTAGGAAGAAGATACGTTTCAATTGCATTTGGAAATATTTTGGCGTCGGATCACGCAAATATTATTTAATTGAATGCTTTTGTGCTTACTAATCTTATGGAATTTGTCAATATAGCTTCATTTTGTGTAAATCGCAGTTATAAAATAATGAAACGTATCAATATGAACATAACTTTGACGTACTGCTTCTCACTTTATTGTACTTTGTGATTAACTTAATACTAATTTATAATATGTGGTTTGCTAATATCGTTTACCAGTGCAGCGGGATGAAATTATTATACTAAATGGAAGAGTGGATCACTTTGGGTTTTCACTGTTTACAACGTTGCATTTACATCCTAAAAAAAAATAGGTGACAATTGTCCCGAATAGAGGAGGCAACCTTCTCTACTACAACATGGGCAATATGTCCCTTGTGGGTGAAATAAAAATATTGACAGTTACGTATGCAGGTATTTTACGAAATGAGAATATGGATAAGAGGTTGGATCATTGAATGGAATATGTCCAAATTGCTTAATTTCTTCTTCAATAATTCTCTCTCGAGTCTATAATTAGTAAATTAAATTCGGCTTTATTGCACATTCTACCATCTACAAAATTTTGTGCATACTGAAATACTTAAAAATATACAGGCTATTTCTCGAAACTTATTGGTTAGAAGTTTTAATGATGGTATTATGAATGGAAGCCTGACATGTTGGAATAGGTAGTTACAGCATGTGACCTATTAATTTAAAATATTTTCGCCTACGGAACACGAACCGGCAATGGTTACCAACATTCTTATTTCAAATACAATGGTACAGTTTTTATCAGTTTAATCGATTGTACACATCGCATGTAAATAGTTATGTAAATAGTTTGCATTATGGTATGACTACTCAACTGTTTTCGAGACATTTATAATAATGCTGAAATTTTAGCATTTGCACCTCTCTTGTTGAAATGAATATATTTGAAAATACCATGAAGATTAAGGTATTTACTTTTGTGGAATGAATTGGAAGGTTATTTTATCGTTATCGCTACTCAATTTTATATAGCATATTCATAAACTGTTTCACAGTCTAGATATTTTCAAACTGAAAAAACTTTTTCCAAATGGACCATGGTATCTTTAACTACACTATCGGATCGGAATGAAAATTCCACATAGATTTGTATTAGGGCTTGATATTCTTACTTGTAATAGTTTTCAAGATATTAATGATTCTTTCTTTAAATTGCATATAATGGGTTAATGTTTTAAAATGATGTGCCATGCAATGAGTGATATAACATCTGTTAAGGCGCCATGTAAAGTATTTGGAATTTGAATATCCCGC
>LR737461.1:63240-92803 GCA_902655005.2 Marronus borbonicus
CAAGTCGCAATCCGATCCAGTATTTAATACAGTCCACTATCAACAACATCCATTCCGTAATCTCTACCTAAAGGTCGCACTGTTTGACAACTACTTGACAGTTATTGATGCTTGAATGGCGTTTAATTTTATGGTACACTACTATAAAACATTAACCCACTACGTGTAGTTTAAAGGAAGAATCATTAATATCTTGAAAACTATTAAAAATAGGTATATGAAACCCTGATATAAATCGATGTAAAATCTCGTTTGTAATCCAAAAATGTATTAGACAGCATGTTCGATTTGGAAAAAAGAAGTTTTTTCAGTTTAAAGATATTTATATTTGTAAGTAGTTTATGAAAACCATGTATTTTTTATTTTATATTTAATAACACTAACGATAAGGTGTGGTACGTAGTACTTTCCATTTCGTTCCACAAAAGTAAAACCATAATCTCTTTTTAAGGAGGTTATTTTACTTTTATATGTGTAGTTACTCAATTTTAATATGTTGAATAAGCGGAATTTAAAATATGTCTACTGAAATTTAAAACATTGCACATATTTTTTAATTTGCGTAAGTTAAATCATATCCTCTCGCCAATTTCGCAACTGATCATAAAAAAAACCGTTTCGTTTTAATAATTAACCTGTCCTACTTGAAAAAAAAAAAGAAACAAAGGAAAGAAAACATAAAAAAAAAAAAATTTCCAACTATCTGGGATATTGAGAAATATAGCAAAGATAAGTTGAAAGAGCAGTGAAAGTTAGAAAAAACCTGATTAAATATTTAGTATTATTATTGTTGACTGAAAACTTTGTTGATTATTATTATTGTTGACTGAAAAAAAAAAAATTAAAAATAATATGTTGTAGTTGATTTATTAATATACAAATGTAACATTGTCTGGGAAAAGATGTGTTATGTATTCGTAATATGCAGAAATTACTTACTTAATAAAATATGAAAATTTGCACAATTTTAAAAATACAATTCAACCGGTACGCATTGAAACCAATATTAAAAAGATAATCCCGTACGGTAAAAATATAAGTACTCGGCGCCGGCGTAAAGTACACATTTATAGCTACAGTAAATACTTAAAATGAAACTGTAATTCCCCTAAGGCAATCTGTAAATCTGATCAATCCTTGTACAAAACATAATAAAACAACAGGCTAAGCGGGGTGCAAATTACACCCCATCCGCAAAAAAGAAAAAAAATTCTAACATGAAAAAAGCTAAAAACACTTTTGTTAAGAAATACTCGAGAAAGCTGATTTCTGAAGCTAAAAAAAATGTTTTGGTAATTTTTCTGAAAAATTCGGAATGTGGGGTGCGACTACAGCCCGCTTGGCATGAGAAAGGTGAAAAATAAAATCTACGCAGTAGACGTAGAAAAAAAAAGACTGAAAATATTTTTAAAAAATAGATGGTTCTCCAAAATTTCAAAAAGTTATTTTCATTATTTCTAGATACTACGTCTAATAGGCCAGCGTGACGAATGACCGTGTGTAGATAGACAAAGCAAATGAAAAGGCAACTAAATCGGGTCACGTTGAAAGTGTTTGTGCTGTTGACGGAGTGTTTCTGATAGAAAAATTATTCTAGTATTAATTTTACGCAATTAACTAAAATATTTGTAATTTTGTGATGTGACTAATACAGAGAAAATATAAAATTGGCATTTTACCAAACAAACAGTGCAATAACTCAAATTAAAATGCTTTAAATTGCTACAAAATGAATAGGCTATTTAATATACGAGGTTTTCAGTAAAGAAACTCAAAATTATTGAATAATTTTAAAATAGGTTAAACTTCAATGACAATGTTTAATAACGTAATTCCTATGTATCAAACCTTTTTAAAAAATAAAGATATTGGATATAATAATATGCATATATACATGTTAAAACGGAAACGGCGACAAGAAACTACAGTCAATTCCTGTAAAATTACGGGGTTGTATGGTTACAATACCCACCTCTTGCTTCCTACTCCCCCGTTTATTTTCACATCTTGTAACCCCATTTTTTCGTAAGTTTTCTGTAGCCACTGGTCCTACTGTAATTACAAGTAACAATTTGTTTCCAAAAATTACTTAAGAAACCTATACATTTTTGTATAAAGACATGTATTTTACTTCACGAAATTAAAAAAAAAGTAGTTTTCGTCAACCGAGCTCAAATCGTTGAATAATTTTTTTAGACCACTGAAAAAGAAATTATTATATTTTAATGCAATTAAAAATATAACTTTGTTAATGTAGGCTGTCGATTGGTGACTGGACCAGGCCCGCAGGATGAGGATCTTTTTTTAATTTTTGATTAAAAGGTGATCGACTTCATCCGGAGCTACGGGTAAAGTAGATCGTTCATATTATAATATATAATTCTCACTTTAGAACGGTTTAGTATGAAGTCCATCAATCAGAAAAAAATTTATATATAGTGTATCCGCTTAACTTCTCTATATTTGAGAATTTTTATTATTAATTTAGTGTGATTCTAACATCTTGAGATCCTGTCATTGCTATGGTGGTCCTCGGGCGTTATTAGCGTCATGGAAACTGTTTCGTTGACTCCTTCCTTATGAATAATTATATTGTGTGAACAAAAGACATGAGCTATTTCATAGAGTTAACCGAAATCAACGTGCGCGTTAATTAGAAGAAAAAACCATACAGGAATCTATCAAAACGCAAACATAATATTGTAAACAACTTACCGAATATGCTTAGATGCTCGAAAAGAAATCCGGAAGTGAGGCCTTCAACACTTGTACCATAGCGTACGTTTCTTCAGTGGTCTCTTTGACACCCGTCCGTTGCAGCGTATATATCTGTTTATACGCAGAGAAAGATCGTTCTACATCTAGCGAAGTAATATTCGCGTACTTAAAGTGGTCGTTGAATTTGTATAACGGATCTTCCACAACATTATTGTTAAGAAGATGGCGTAATCTAGAAAAATCGAAATTTTTACGTAATATAGTATTAAATATTTCTCTGACCGAAACACTTTTTTCATCATCTAAAATATGTGGCACTGTTTGTCGGTGGTCAAAAATTTCACACGAATCCCGTAAGGACAACGAAGTATTTTGCAATTTTTTTTTTGGTCGGTTACTGGAACGTAATTGTCCTTAATAGTTTTTAAATCTGCTGCAATTTGAGGATTTTGGAATTGCATTTGATTTAGCTTTATTGTAGCTGCTTCTTTAGCGTCCAGTTGTAAAATCACTAATTTGATCTTTTCAAAATGTTTAAAATAATAGAATGGTGCTTCTAACGATGTACCCCATCGTCTAAGAATTGGCTGGGGCGGTTCCGGTATGTCAGGACACTGTGAACGAAATAACCGAATACGTTTCGGCGATTTAAGAAAAACGTGTTATTAGTTGATCCACATCGGGATAACATTTTCGTATAGTGTCTGCTACAAGGTGTAAAGCATGAAGCAGACATGTTATGTGCAGCAAATTCGGTTGAATAACTGACCTGTGCGAAGCATAACCGCGGCAGCATCGGTAATCATCATTAACACTTGCCTTGGTGAAATCTCAAAGTTGTCTAGTGCTCTAACTAATACATTATGAACAGTTTCTGCAGTACACCTTCGCCGTCTTTTACAGGCTAGTAAATAAGGATGTGACAGCCCTTTCAAGGTCATTGTCCGTGCTACACAGATACTACGGATCTTTTTTTAATTACTGCAGTTTCATCTATAGTTAACCACAACTGTTCATTTTTTACTGCGGTTTTCACTAAATTCCCAATCTTCTCATGCACTAACGGCAAATACCTACGTAGCGTCTGCGGATTTGGTAGTTCCCACGTGGGATTGTATTTCTTCCAAAACTGACGAAACATTATTTGTCCGATTTTCGCAAACGGTATATTGTACGCACTTAACATCGTCGTTAAATCACATAAAAATTCTTTATACGGTCTCCTTCCGTTTTTTTTTTTAATTTGTGTGTTGCGCTATTTACATGGTTCCTGCACATATGGTTTCCAACATAATAAACCTTTATCGCAAACTAAACACCTGATTCCTTTACCATTATATATTAAGTCTGGAAATTGGCAGAAATGCGTGTTTACTCTGTTAGCGAACAGGCAAGTTGATGCATTTCTACGCATTTTCAACATTTTTGATGATTTCCGTTCAATTCCGACACTTATCAACTTCGCACTGCGATATGTATTACACATAGCATAAAGCATAGAAGGCCGGGAAGTGCTGACATGTAACGAAGCAGCTCTGTATCCTCCCCAATCTCTCGCGGTGAAACACCACTGGAAGGCAAGCGCAATGTTGCGCTCTACTTATAAACTATTTTAGCTATAGTATTGTGTGTAATTCTTACTGAGAACGCCGAAGATCTGAAGGCAATATCAGTTGAAAGAAACCTGTAAACGGTTAACGAAATTATTACATGTGCCGTAATCTGTAGTATATTGTATAGCATCTGGATTTGTACTATCCCTGTTTTATTTTTTTGCAGGCCAAACTTGAAAACAAAGCGACGATGTTTACAAGACAATTTTCGCAAGGAGTACATTAAAATAAGAAAACGAAAAATAGGTGATGACACTTCCGGTCAACCTGCTTCTGTGTGGAAGTCTTATCAGTAACCTAACCTTTTCACTAACGTGATTATTCCAGAAAATATGAGGAGCACCTAATCATGGTAGATATAGAAGAAGTCCTGATTGGAACACTAACCTAAAGCATATACCAACCTTTGCGTTCTGATACTGAAAAAACATCAACACAGTTAATATCAGATTCTACACCTCATCACCGAAGGATTTACACCCGCATCGACAGTAGCCGATCAGCAAGTGGTTGGTCTATCCCTGGATGGTGTGTAACTAGTTTCGTGGGCCCATAGGATCAAGAGAGATCCGAGGATGACCTGTTTTTGGATCTGACAGATAAGTATGTGCATGTTTATTTTTTGTTATATTTTAATTTTATTATTAATTTATTTATTTTATGCGTTTTGCTTTCTCTTAATTTTGATATCATTATTGTTGTTGTGTAATTCCAATATTCTTGACAGGCTTAAAAAGAGCTGCCAAAGATAGCAGCCAGTTTGTCTGATGATACTCAAACGTCTAGTAGTGGCCATGATACAGCAGCAAATTGAAGAAATAGAAAAAGAAAAGTAATATCGACCGAAGTTCAAATGCTATCAAACACATGCGACACGTAAAATATGCATTCATATGTCGCCCTACCACTAAAATAACGTTGACTTACAAAGGGCCCAAGGGGCAGTTTATCTACAAGCCTTACACAAAAAATTCATGTGTTGAGTCGTCCACGAGATATCAAGGGTTATGGGTAAACTGCCCCTCCGGACGCTTTGTCAGTCAATGGTATTCCGATGATAGAATCGCATAGGTATTGTGTGTGTCGAATGTGGATGTGATGTTTCGGGGACGGCCCAAGATATGATTTTTTTTTGTGTAAAGGTTGTTCGTAAACTACCGCTTGGACCCTTTGTAAGTCGACGGTATTCCGGTGGTACAATCGCACGTAGATAAGTATTGTGTCTTGTGCCCTATGTAAGTCAATGATATTTTAGTGGTAGAGCGATATATGAGTGCGTATTTTGTATGTCGTACCTGTGTTTGATAACAGTTGAACTGATTTTTTTAAATATTTCTTCAATTTGCTGCTGTACCACGCCACTGGGTCTTAGGGTATCATCGGAGAAACTGGCTACTATCTTTGGAAGCTCTTTTCACGCCGGCATATCCTTGATTGAAATGCTTCATTAACGTTATACTAACAACAGCACGTGTAAAGGTCTTTTCAAAACATGTATACATACGTTCCAATGAAATAAAACAGTATGTGTTCTCGTAGAGTTCTGCGTCATTGCTTCCTTTTAAAGAATTTAGGTTTCTGGGTTGAAGTCGCGTCATAATTGTATGAGTCTACCGAGAAGAATTCTTCTCACAGCAGCGATATAACATGCAGTAGCCCAGAAGATTCTCCATGCAACTGAGAACGAAACGTCGGCAGACTCATGCGGTTTCAACCCGGAAACCTAAATTGTTTAAAACAGTATTATTACTATTGTTGCTATTATTATATGGATTTAATGATATCTCATGTAACTAATAAATATAGGTTGTCTATATTTCATAATGCCACATATATACTGATACAATTTTATACATAGTCAATTTTATAGCGACGTTGATTGTTCTTAAGAATGTTCAATTTTGGCGTTACATAAGAAATACCACGACGTTAATCCTGGCAGAAACACAGGTAAAAGTAATTTGTGAAACTTCATTTTGACAGAACATCGAAAGTTTAGGTATACTTTTAGGGAATAAGATATAAACGTATATTTCACTTTACGAAATACTCCGAAACCTTGAACAATCCAAAAAATAAACCGACTCCGAAAGAAAGGTCGGTAACTTATAGAATTGCATGCGAAGCGTGTGATAAAACCTCCATCAGACAGACGGGGCAGGCAATAGCCACCAGGTTCACCGAATACATAGCTTATTGCCGCTCTGGGAGACTTGAATCGTTAGGTGTAGCACAACACGTAAACGAAATCCACATATGCATAAGTTCATATTTCCTCCTTACAGATGAAAATTTGCCCCCTTTTAATATTACACATATTTTAATGTACAGCTCCTGCAGCAGTAAGTAATATAGCAGCCAAGCGTTTTCCATCATATATTCTCTCCGGATTTGCAAAAGCGACACCTTCATATCGCTGAAAATCTCGTAACTTTGTCCAATATATGACTACACAATCATTTTCAATGTTAGGCATTTTTTTCACATCAACAAGTCATAGGATTGACAATGAAAATCCACGAATTTTTGAAGCAGATGTTTCAAATTTATTAAACAATTTATGTGGTGCAGAGCATGTTAAAACCTTTAGTGTTTGTTAGACCTTGGTATCATTATTATATATTTTGTGGTAGATATAACATATTGACATTTTGTTGTCCTTTGCTTTTTGTCAATACTGTTACTGACTCAGAAATCAGTAAGTATGTGTATTAGAATTCAGACTTACTTACAGAGGTATTTGACTTAATAACGGTCTATTAAACACGAGGTTTTTTCACATTATCTCACATTACGTGTGTTTCTAACTAATTGCATTTTGCAAGGTTGTGTTTTGAAAAAGTATTTTGCAAATATTTATATTTTAAGTATATGCTAATAAGACAATCCGTATTTATTAGTATTAAGCAATTGAGAGAGGCACACATTTTATGTCTAATGTGCAACTACATGTTGCCCATGTTCCAGAGAATTTTTATGATGCATTATGTTTTATGTGTGGTAATCATAAACCGACCACTTCTCAAAGAAAGCTTTAAGTTTATTGTACATACATACATGTGTACAGTGAGGGACAAGGCTGAGGGACGCTGTTCACAGTGTTAATATAATTATAATTGCGTTACTCTTTGATACTGCCGCTCGTGCTTATTAGATTATTAAAATTGAGTCATATATGCAAGTTTCAAATAAAATCGTTCATTTTAATGTACGATAGACTATACTAGGCGACACCGGAACTTGCCTCCACTTCCTCTCAAAGCACCGTCAGTTTCATAGGGGTAGACCACTCCTTTGTTATTTGCCATTTATTGTTAATAAAGCGCATATCGGCCGCTAGTGACTGTTCGTTCTGATTGAAGGATGTTCAGTACAGATCAGTTGCGGTTCAGTTCAGTTCAGTACTACATACCCACATACCACTCGCAAAACGAAAACAGCTTCTTAATTTTGACGTATGAACATTGATAGCCGTATCAAAAAACAAGAACGATCAAATCTGAGTTAGATATTTTAATCAATTGAATCAAATTTAAACACAATGTACTGTATCTTTTTATAAAATCATTGGAATAGCTTACATATTTCCCTCCGTTGATAGCAAAGTGGCAGGTGTCAAATTCACTAATTATTCAGTAGTGCCGTTTAAAATTTTTCAATACATGGCAGTTAATTTATGTTTGTGTACCTCATCAAAGCATTATTATACTTTATTAAAATTTCGTGTAACTTTTCTGCATAAATGTATTGGTTTTTGAGTTTATTTGGAATAATTACGTCAAAAATATTTTACTTGTATCACTTTTATATCAACTAAATGATTTGATGTTTATTGTATCTTATAAATTTTAAAATATGTTTACTATAGATCACAACACATTTATCATTGAAAGTTATTTTCGTATTGGACAAAAGCGTCTTCAAATTCGTCTTCAATTTCCACATTTCGTAGTATCATATCCTGATTTATATCGACAAATTATCTGCTGCATTGCAAAGTTTCGCAATAAGTCGAAAACCCATTGGTGGTAGGACACAAGCAACGAACTACGCCTAAAAGGTCAATTAAGAAGCTTTCACAGGAAATTATTTGTCATATGGCACTTGTCAGTATATTCTTAGAAAATGCCTCGAAGACATCCATATAAAACTCGTGTTGCACAAGAACTCGAACCCATTGGTCAAATACTGAGTGCAATGTTACAATTAGTTTGAAACTCACATGCATGGTGATAATATTTTTAACAAATCCTTCTTTTCAAACGAAGCTTGGTCCCACCATAATAATCTTATTAACAAACAAACCATGTACATATGCTGTAATGAAACCCCGTACGTTACGATACAGGAACTTTTGCATTCCGAAAAGGTTGGTGTTTGGATAGCAGCACGGTGAAGATCCGTGGATCCATTATTTTTTTCGTGGAATGGTAAACGCGGAAAGATATCGTAGTAACTTATCGCAACGTTTCTGAACCAGTTGCATGGGATGGATACTTCCAACAAGATATTACTACAACTCATGAAGCACTACAAACAATGAATCTCTTACATGAATATTTTGATAACCGTATTGTAGATTTTCTTCTACGTTCTCCTGATCTAACTACTTTTGATTATTTTTCCACGCCTAAAAGATACAGTTTTTAAAAGTACAAATTACAAGAACTTATCGAAGCAATTCGAAATGTTTGTGACACAATAACCCCTCAACACCTCGTCAATCCATTTAATGAACATGAAACGACGAGTAAAGATTTGTTTTAAAAGAGATCGCTTTGAGCATTTACTATAATTGTTTGCTAAATTCTTCTTTTATATTTTGGAAATAATTTTTTTATTGTGCTAGCTTTATTATTATTGAATCATATTACCCCATTAAACAGCTTCTTTGCATCATTGCTGTCAAATATGTCAAATTTAATTTGATGAGACAATCTTGATTATTCATGATTTAAGCAAGATTTAACTGTCAGATAATGTTGTAACCAACATAAAAAATAATTAAAAACACATATCCCCTCGATTACGTCATATTGTATTAACGCTGACTAAGCTGTCACATGTTTTTAATATGTAATCAAATTTGTTTGGATTGGCAGGATATTGCTGATTGAAAATTATTATTTATACTCTGTACATTTTATAATATTGTCGCCCAAAATTATAACAATCTACTTTGTTTTCGTTGGTCAACAAATTTAGTTTATACTGACCTATGTACAAACATCGTTGTCAAACAAGAATATTAACATGTTTCATAAACTCTACGAACGTAAGTTAACGTTTGTACAGTCGCAATTATTGTATTATTGCAATTACCTTGTTTCTATGTGGTCGCGTGTAATATTAGGTGTAATTGACAGTATCGTAAAGACCGCTTTGCTCTGGATATACTGGATGTATCCAAATTCGAGATATACGTAATCGTTATCTTTGATGTTTCAGTAAATGATTATCTTGGCATCGCAATTACTACAAAAGTCAATACCCTAAGTGCGAAATGTATTTTTTAACTCTAAACAAAAGGAATTAATCAAATTAGAACCCCTTAATTGTTTTGCTGTGCTCGTTAAATATTTGCAGAACAAAGTTTACATAAATTTTGCACCTTATTTGTAACAATAATTGAAAATTACAATAACCGTAATAATAAGAAAAAACAAAATAATAAACTAACGATTAGAACAAAGGTTCAAATAACTAGCCATTTTCATTGACGCACAATTGCGTACGTTCTCCGGCATTTCGAACTGCCATTTATGGAAATTATATCGAAGGCATCTGTAATTGATCTCGAAGTGCTTCAATGTTTTGTGGGATATCAAATTTATAAATATTATTGTTAACAACTCCCCATAAGAAATAATTCAGAAGACTTAATTCAGATTTCGCCGGCAATTCAAGAACTCCTCTATTTCCAATCTAACGGTTTGGAAAGTGTTGACTTAAGTAATTCCTCACAATGTCCGTATTGTGAGCTGGTGCGTCGTATTGTTACCACCATAAATGCTGTAGCTGGTTTAAGTTAACAATAATCTAAGAAGATACGTATGCGCAAAGAAACCTTGTCTTTCTTCAATTAATGCCTTTTCATGCGTAACTGGTCAAATGATACGACTTCTCAAAATACCCATTCAAAAGTTCAGTCCAAAACAATGTTTTGGTCCCCTTGTGCCATATTTTGACTAAGATTCTATATTACTACTGTGTTGTGTACACTTATTGCTTTTTGTTGTTTTTTCACTCCCAGTATTATTAATATATTTAAATCACCATACTGCAAAATCATACTTTTGAAAGAGAAAAAGTTCCCAAATTGATAATTACTGTGGATACTTTTAGCGATAATGATTCCAATGGTGATTACGATTAAGTGTATTGTATTGCTGTTTTTTGTTGTTTGCACTCCTAGTATTATTAATATCCTAATAGTTTATTTCCATGTTGACAAACAGAAAATTGGCAACTTTGTCGTGGCGTCAGAGTGTCTTGAGTAATGACGTACCTCATCTGCTATTGTAAATACTCTGTATTAACGGAAGAAATAAGGCATATCAAAGTATTCCCAACATGAATGTAACGGTGGATACGGTGAGGAAAAAAATAAATAAATAGTTTTCGGTTTGTCATCTTTGTAATGTTTTTTTTTATGCAAATTCTTCCTTTCTGTGGTAATCTTGCGACGGATATGTTTGCGACATTTCGTGGGCGCTTTATTATTATTACCAACAAAACTAAAAATAGGGCTGCATATTGTTGCTCAGTTTGAGCCATTTTTAAACGTTAACATTTATATGCCTTTTAAATGGAATATCTTACTCCTATACGAATTATCGTATGTGAGTACTCGTAAATGTAAAGGTGGATTTAGATTTGATTACTGGATTCTCTGTAGCAATGAAAGTAATTGAAGCAGGCAATTCCGAAGAAGACGAATTATAGGAGAGATGAATTATCTGAAATCCAGAGAATTATAATTAAAGAATATCAATTATTCAAAACTAGAGAGAATTTTGACTCCCACTCTCCGTGTTTTGGGAGTAACCCCACAGGTTACTTTACCTGTGAGGTTGTATAACTGTGGCTAACATGAATCTTGTATGGTTTTTAAACTTATTTCGATATAGAGTACTTCATAGCTGAGTCTGTGGTAAATTTAATTCTGATACCATTTGGCGTGTAGATTTATAGATTATTATTTCCTTAGAAAAATAGAAGATTTACACAAACCTTGCAAAAACGCACCATTTGTGAAATGTCTAGTTGGTTTAATTCATATTTCTATTAACATAAACGTTACACGGCTTGGTAAACTATCCGTTCTCGACCAAGTTTACCATCAAAACATACAAAAATGGTATATTGTGGCTGTTGTTACTTATAAATATCTTGCACTCGCTATTGTTGTATTTCGGTTCGATGAATAAAAAATATTTAACACGTCTCCTTTCTTTTGGATGATGCACGACTACTATTACTAATCAGAAGATAGGGAAAATCAATCGGAAATTTAGTTCATCTACGCAGATATTCGATGACGTTGATAAATAAATTTTTGAGTGCAATCGAAATAGAGGAACCCGTTTTCATGGTTCATTTTGTAATTCGAGCTTGCAATTTATTCAGCAAATCATAGAAACCGTGGTACAAGTAAACTAATATTACATTTTACGGTTTACAGGACACTTTTTATTTTTGAATTAAGTTAATCTCCACATAAAATTAAATAATAGCTGTTTTCTCGGCATTTTGGCGTCAATTTCACACACAATTTCACAATATATTTAATTTTTGAAAAAGCGATTTGCACGAATGTCTGAAGTACGTTCCTACAACGCTACGAATAACTGCTTTCTGTGCTATGAAGACATAGTGTTCATCAGGGGATTATCCCCACAGTAAGATTTCATACTGCAGTCGCGATTGTGTCTCAGCGTAGTATTAAGAAATTAGCGTGCAAGCTGAAACTTGTGAGCGCAAACAGCGGAATAAGTAGCTCTTGCTAGATATTTTATTTGCTAGGACGCTGCAATGTTCTTTCCGTACAAGGACGGATTGAAGACTTACTCCTAAGAATTTCACTATATCCCGTTGCTGTATCATTTCTGCACCCATTTCCAAATCAGCAGAATTAACACTTCACTGTCTTGTATGAAACGTCTTGAACGTTGTTGTCTTTACACTTAAGACAAATTTTTTTTCGCGCAAACCAGTCTTGGACAGTTTCCAATAAGTGACTTATCGTAAGATTAGTTTCACCTACAAGAACTGAGGTATCGTCAGCGTATATGATAAGGTAGATAGTATTAAGCAGTGAGGACATAAAAGCTGAAAATAGCAAGGCCAAGCGCTGAACAACTGTATTTAACGGTAGATAGGTGGAATCAAACGGATGGACCATCGTACCTGCACGAATTAAACTGTTAGTCAGGTACGACTTGAACCATTCTGCTACATTTCCTCTTATGTCATATGAGCATAATTTGTTTAATAATATGTTGTATTGTTTGCAGTTGAAAACTTTCTTCAAATCATAGAAAACAGCAACTAGAGACTTTCTCTGTTCGATGCACTTCAAAGTCTGTGTAAAATTGAATTAATGCTGAAGATGTTAAATAACCTTTTCTGAATCCATGTTGGCAAAATGAAATAGTTGAATATTTTCAAGAAAACTGTTTAAACGATCAAGCATGCAATGCTCTATTATCTTGGAAATAGCGGAAGTTAACGCTCCTTTGTAATTGCAGCTGCGATATCATCTGGTCCTCATTTCATTTACAGAAAATGGAAGAACATACATCGAATTTCTTTTGGGCTGTTATGTAATATCTAGTAGACTATCCACGAAGAAATTGTTAAATTTATCCATAACAGCTTTAGGATCTTGAAAAGCGACACCGTTTTGCATTGTTTCTAAAATTTGGTAACCTTCGCCGTGTCTCGTGGACTGGAAACGCATTGCTGTAATGGAAGTGTGCTGTTAACCATTCGTTTTTCTGTAGTGGTAAGTTTGCAAGCTTCCAGAGAGTCGTGTTACAGATACAAAACAACATAGCGATGATCAGATAAATGTATGTGAGCAACGAACGTATTAATTTCAGGGCCGGTATTTAAGAATATATTTTCTATAAATGAACTATTCTGAGTGATCCTAGTAGACTGTTCAACAGTAGCAGTAAGACCACAGATAGTCATAATATTAATTAGAGATGACAATCTCTAATTAATATTTTGCAACGGATTCCTTAGAACGACAGTTCTAAGGAATCCGTTGCAAAATTCACATTGAAATCTCCACAGAGAGAGAGATAAATAAAGCAATCATTTGTGTGTTGGATTGAGGCGGCCTATATACGTTAACAATTATAAACAACAAGCTAATAAGAAACTAAACGATAATTTGCCAAGTTTACGTTCTCTATCTAACTCTATAACATATAGAATAGCAAGGGTACAAGAGCAACAGTAACTATAAATCATTAACTTTCTTTTTAAAGCTATGTTAATTTAATAAAACTAAAAAGCAAGTGAAATTGTTATTAATTCACATTGAATGAGACCTTCATTACTATTGGCATGGCCTTCGAACAATTAAAACACAGTATGATGTCATCCTCAATTGCTTCATGTAAACTGTTTGCTCCATGTGTGTCATCTTGTAGCTTAATTTATTATAAACAGTTATCCAAAGGTAGATCAATTAATACTTTCTACCAAAAAGTTTTTATTAAATCTCCAAAACGCATTCGTGAGTTTAAACAGGCTTATCCGGGCATTCCTTAGCCACCACAGCCGGTATTGGCGGGATGGGGAACATAGCTTAAAGCTGTTTTATTGTATTTATTGTGAGAAATTTTTGCACATTATTAAACCCCGTGTCTTAAATTTAAATCCGCAAGAAGCCTAAGCAATTTCAGTAAGCCAGCGGCTGGTTGCCGAAATCCACACTCAAGTAGACCAAATTTCCGAAAATTGTTCAATTCTTTTAGATACTATTTCCAAATTAGAGAATAGCAAGCTTTCATTACATGAAGCGCTAAATATAGTAGATGACTTCAAAGCCTCGTTAGCAAATCTAACAGATAAAGTAGGAAGGTTAACAACCGATAAACTACGTGTGGTTATAAATAAGAATCCAGATTTTCAAACTATAGTGCGATAAACAAGAGTCCAAGTGAAAACTAAGGGTGCGAATGTAATGCGAACGACCTTTTTAACACTCATTTTCCAAATACACCAACATATTTTCACCTCGCCGTAGGAGTATGACTGAGTCATCAATGGAAGCCGTGCTAAAGATACAATACTACAGCGAATTTTACTTTTTTACTATTAAAATAGTATGCATTTATATATATTATTTTTAATATTGATAGTAACCGAGCCATACACTACTACAAAAGCACACAACGGTTTTATACGTGTTACCTACTTTTTTGTAATGCTTGATTGTAGCACTTCCATATTTTCAACATTTTCACAGTTAATCAAAACGAACGTCATCTTTTCTTTCCACAACTTTATTTACACCAATAGATAACTACACGGGATCAAAATAGAAATACAAGCAGGCTCGTTGAAAAAGCTTCTAACGCGCCCCTAAATCGAAGCTACCTAACGATAGTCAATGACAGTCAAGAGACCAGGAATCAGTCCGACTTCGATGCCATACATGATTTGAGAGGAAAACTTAAAAAAAGAATTCAGTAACTTAAAGGATAAAAAGGATGAATTAACCAAAGAACTGACGAGTGTACAAGGTAAACTGAGTGGTAAACAATTTATAATCGAAAATCTTCATAAAACAGTAGAAAGGTTAACCACTGAACTTTCCAAACCGAGAACTCTTAATAATGCTGAAACACAAACTAGTGTAGCCAAGGTTTTGGATGTATCTATTTAGGCGCAGATCTCGTCGTCCGTGAGTACGACACAGACTTCAAACGTGATGGAACCAGCATCAGAGGACAATGCCGAGCAAACCAAGAAAGCTACAGCTAAAATGCAAACAAAAAATTGCTCAAAGCAGATCCCGTAAAATAAAATCCTCCTGTTGGGCAATTACTATTCCGTACTATCAATCTTTGTGTTTTCAAGGCGCGGGAACCAACGATGTGTTACAGGGTTCTACTGTGAAGACCCCAATCCTAGTTCAGACAGTGGACGTACTGGGTAGTACAAATTTTATATATTTATCAGTACCGTATTGCAGGGATAAAATTGCTTACAATATCAGTTTAACAATAAATTTTACAGTATAATGTAATCTTCAGTTAGTGAATATTGCACTATGTATGTAGAGGTTAAGGTGTTGACTGGTAGAGGAGACAAGATTGGCTCTAATTTGCATTTCAAGCAATCAGAGAAAAACGTACTTGTTAAATACATTGTGAACTTGCCGGAGCAAAGATTTATTAATAGCCATGTCTGCTCTACCAATCTTCTAGTTTTAGAGAGAGTTGATTCGGGTATCAGTCTTGGTGAACCAATTTTTTTTTTATCAATTAACGGCAAAACGGATGCAAACTTAAAATTATTTCATTCGAATGTGTGCAGCATTCGTAATAAGTCGTCTATATTACAATGCACTCTGGCCGATTTGGAAATGCCTTATATAGTTTGTATGTCTCAGCACTGCTTGCTGGAACTCGAAATTAGTAATTATAGTTTTGATAATAGCTATAAACTGATTAAGAGCTTTTGTCGAACGGAGTTATGGAGTCATCGGCGTGGAATCAGAAAGTAAACATGATCGTCACCTGGTGAATATTTTTGCTTCGTTTGATCTTTATCCTCGCACTAGCGACTCTACGAGGATTACCCAGCATTCTCAAACTACTATTCATAATAGTAATAATCCAGGTATGCACTCTTGCAGTGGGATCCTCGTGTTTGTCGGAACATTTTTATCAACTACCGAAAATAAAGTGCGAAACCAGAAAGACGCGTTTTGTGTTCCGGCGCAAATTTTCAGAAATTTCTTCGCAGAATTTTGAGACAAGGTTGGTAGACGAGGAGTGGCTAGATGTCTGTACTTTACGTGGAAATGCTAGTAGTGTATTTGATGTCTTTTACGATCGGTTCTTGTTCCATTTTAATGATTGTTTTCCTTACCAAAAAAATAATATGTAGAGACTAAAAACCATGCTCTTCATATAATTTGAATTAAGATGAGAAGCATCAATTTTAAAAACGTTGCACCATTTATGTCAGTTAACTAATGACCTCACGCTATTTCAAACATTAACAACGCGGAAGGAACCATTCCGGGTTCATATGAGATAGCAAAAAAAGCTTACTACGAAAATTTGATAGCGGTGTCACCTAATAAAACAAAAACATCCTAAAATATAACAAAAACCCTTAGCAATAGTAGTAATTCTAATAAGAATATGATCATAAAAGATTCTCTTGGCGACATGGATGAGGATTAGCGTTGCAAAACTCTTCGCATCGCTATTCTTTGATGTAGAACGATCACACCTGTGTTTTCACTGCAATACTGTACCGAGCAGCGATTCTAACCTGCATCTCTTCCCACCAGACGATGACGAAGTAGCAAACATCATAACTAGTGTCACACAGAAAACTTCTGCAGGTATCGATGACGTTCCGCGCTACATTTTGAAGTACGTTAAAACCTCTCTTGTGAAACCACTGATACATAGCATTAGTAATTGCTTAAAACAAGGGATTTACCCCCAATGCCAAAAAACGATCAAGGCAATACCAATTCATAAAAAAGGCAACCTTACCGATACTAATAACTACAGACCGATTTCAATTCCCTCTCTATTTTCAAAAATTATTGAAGAAATATCAAATAAACGATTAGTCGAGTACTTACAAAGTATGAATATAATTTCAACCAATCAATTCGGTTTTGTAGGTAGTAAATCTGCTACTGACGCAATTTATCAGACTCTTCATCGCATTTACTCCTAGCTAGATATCGGCAACAGCGTTGCTAGAGTCTTCTTCGATTTGTCGAGAGCCTTCGACACAGTTGATCATTCGCTTCTGTTGAATACAATGCATAAATTGGAAGTCAGAAGAGTCTCATATGACATTTTTTTTGCTGTTTTCTGCGGGGTTGCAAAACATATGTGGCGGTTTCCGGTGAGAGAGACGGTGTCCGACGGTTGCACTATGCTGCCCCAATAAAAATGACTTGTGGCATGCCACAAGGTTTGGTGCTTGCCCCTAGCCTTTTTTCTAACATACGTTAACGATTTAAATCTCTCCATGCTTACGTGTGTAGTATCTCAATTCGCCGATGATATTAGTTGTATAATATCCACATTTTCGTTTGACCAACTAGCAATAACTACAAATTACATAATAAGTCAAATGAACAACTGGAGCATGTGGCCTTTCGCTAAACGACAGCAAAAAGGGTCTACTTCATTTTAGATTATCAGCACAATCAGGTGATGCTTGTGATCTACGTATTCACTATATGGGGAAAACAATACCAGAGAGTGAGTCTGTAAAGTTTTTGGAACCGACCTGAGGATTGCCTCTCTTCGGCAACTTTTGCCGTACGGAGTTCGAGAATTGTCGTCGGTATTCCGTCCCTTAGATTCTTCTACTTTGCATACGTTGTGTCGCGATTGCGTTATGCCATCATCTTCTGGGACGTGACTGCGGCAGCGGGGGAATTGTTTTTAATACAGAAACGCGTAGTTCGATATATGGTTGGTGCATCCTCGCATGAATCAAGTCGCCCAATATTTAGACAGTTACAATATACTCCCGTTGTGGTCATTATATCTCTATGAAATTTTATCCTTTTATAAAAGTCACGAAACCGAGTTTGTCCGCAATGGGGATATATATACCACTATGAGCACCAAGTATGCTAGAAGTTTACGGGTGCCGGCTCGTAGAACGTGGCTTTATGAGGCAGATCTGTATTACCGAGTAGTTAAATATTATAACAAACTGCCGGTTGCTATCAAGAATTGTAGGAGTACAGCTACTTTTAAAACTAAATTGAAAAGGTTAATATATAAACATAGTTTTTACTATGAGGACGAGTTGTTATGCTGCGCATGGTGAAAGTAATTTGTATACTGGTTGTAAGTTATGCTCATGTGTATTTGTCACTTATTAATTCATTAATTAGTTTTCATATATATGTACATATATTCTTTATAATGGTGATATGGCGCATTATTCTATATACATTTTTATTCTTGTTTTATTATATTTTATTATGTTGTATGTATTTTGACATACAAAAAAGAAAGTACTTTAAGGCGCACTTGAACTGTGTAGTGTGCTGCGCTGACTTTAATTTATCTGAGAATTTATTAAATACTTTTATCATCATGCTGAGATAGGAAACAAAAAGTATTAGAGGGTTTCCCTAACACCAATTGACTCAATCAAGCAACATTCAATGTTTTATAGTGTCAAACGCTTTTGATAAGTCGTAAAAAAACATCAACCCTTTTCGCCGCTGTGTACATCTTGTACAATTTTTTAAATATCTGCTTATAAGTATCACGCGAATTTCTTACAACAACGTAACTTGAAAATAAATATATTTCAACTTTATTTGAGACGGTCTACCCTGACTTACCGTGTGTAGTGACCCAACTAACTGCAATGAAGACAGGGTGGTTCGATGAAATGTGAAAGAGGCACCACTCGGTTTCAAACACCGCGCAAGGTGTGAAGTTAAAAACCGATAAGGTAGCAGGCCAGAACGCAAACAATAAATAATAATATAATGTATAATCAAAATATTTATTAAATATTTTCAAAAAAATTAAAATAGTAACTGTCAAAACAACGTACGTAAATAACCTTATCCAGGATTAAATTAAAAAAAATAATGAAAGGTAAACAATTTTCACTTGACACTTCAAGTTCGTTGGTAGAGTCACTTGAGCTCAACTGTCCCTGTACATATACTAGTACAAGCCAATTATCAGTAAATATATGTCTATATATTGTAATATTTTACAAACGATCTTGGGTGTTATAAGTATTACAATAAACAAGTTGGAAGTGAAAAGTTATTAGTTTACTGTGATTCATTGATGACTTAACCGATAACCTAATCTAAAAGAGAAGGAAAAAAAAACTTAAAGTTTCGCTAACTCTATCAGTTATCCAAAAATGGTTTGGATAAGGTAAAACAAGTGAAAATGAAGAAAATCTTAGATAATTTGAAGTTTCAAAATACTTTTCGGTGAAGCCGAAACCTATCTAATGCAAACAATAGTTGCACTATCATTCGATCCCTAAATGCACACAGAAAAATGAATGTCTTAAATCAACTACTTAGTGAATGTCAAATCGTTTGTAGTTGGGTGAACTGATTTTTATTTATATCAAATACCAGCAACATCTTTACCGAATATTAAAATAATTGAGTTGTTTCGAGCAAAATAGCTTTTTATTTGAACAAATAATGTGAGTGTTAAAGCAATCTTTTAAATTTGTTGGACCGATTGAAACAGTAGTTTAGCCCAATACATTTCGTTCTTTAATTTAACCTAAATGCGCATTCTTCTTTCAATCAACTAATTAAAATTTTAAAGGAAAATATCTCAATGTCTGCATAACTCTTTAATGTTCACTAAGCGTTTTACACCTCATTGAAACAAAACAGCCACATTGTTGATTAAAAACGAAACATTGTTGAACTAAACTACATTATTTGACAATTTTGAGATATTCTGTGAACAAGTAAAATGTATTACTAATAGGTGACTAAAACTTGTAGTTCGTTGAATGCATTTTGCATTGATTCAACCATTTTTTTCTCTCGGTGCATATTTCGCAGAAATAAGTACTCCAAAAACCATCATCCTAAACAGTGCAACATATAACCGCAATAAGAACTTCCTTAGGTTCCTCAACCATAAAAATATTCAAATTGTTTATATTCCAATCCGTTATCCGCAAGCGAACACCAATGTGTAGTATCACATTTATGTTCAAGACAAACACACTGAATGGCTTCAATATATTCCACAAATCGAAGCGATCATCAATGAAATTTCTAATACACAGACAAAAATCCCCCCAATTTCCTTTTATATTAGAACAAACCCCACTAGACTCCAATTGAAGTTCAAAATGTATTCGTAACGTATATGTTGTTATTTTCTCTCATTAGTATTAAATTTCTTCTAACCTAGAATCATAGAAAATACGTTAGATATTTAATTTCCACATTTCTTCGTTGTTATTTTTGTCCAAAACATTATTCATAGCTTCTTTTCTTTTGGTGGGGGATAGGTGTAATGCAAAAACTAACGTCTAAGGGGTTAAGGAGTATAAGGGGTTTTTAAATTTCCTCAAAATTTCCCCGCGTAAAGCATTACAGCATATAATTGTAAGTGAGTAGATGTGTGATGTGTTCGTAAGTCTATAGATATGAAACTATTGTATTAATTAACTATATGGTAATCCAAACTCAAAACGTGCAAATACCACTCTCACACTAACTTGCATGTAATACCCTCATTACTTTGGGAGAAAACATTGAATACTGTTCCTAATCATAAATTTAATTATACACATAAAAATTACACAGTGTGTAAGCTTTAGTTTATTTTGCTTTACAAAATGAAGGAAAATATGAAAAAGCATCTCATACCAAACTTTTAGAGCTTATACTTCCATCTAGTTCTATGCATGTGCGAGATACTATTTTATATTAGATGATATTTTGAAACTATATTCCCCTTACAAACTTTTTCTTCCAAATTATATAAATACAAAAAGCTATTTTATTCCTTAACCGGTAGCTAATTTTTGAATCGAATATTAAATTTCGAAATTGATTTTTAAAAGAAATTTAAATATATGTCTTATTTTGGCCAATTTATTTAATTTTCGGTACTTGCGATGTCCTAGTATTCAAATCCAAATCTAGAAATCCTTCCCAACCTTGAAATCTTTGCGAGCTCGGGTTCAAGTGATCCCAAATCCGTAGATGATGATTTAATTTTTCACTTTTTCCCGAGGAACTTTGAAAAAGATGTCGTTATCGAGAAAGAATTGTTTATTTCTCGATTATTTTTCTAAATTCTATCCATAAATTGATCCTATATCGAATAGGTCAAGTGACACCTTTGGTGTAATAACAACCACTTGAATTGCTTTGCGATTACATGGGAACGGTGTGCGTGTGTCTTGATACGGTCTTGTCAGGTACACTGCAATTATGTTGATTACCATAACGATGATACGAATGTTGTTATATACGCTTGTTTGAATTTGAAATGATTGAGAAATTTTTAATTAAGAAATATAATTTTGATTTGCGTTAGTAATTTTGATTACTCGCAGCACAAACTGATTTTGTAACGAAAACCTATCTTACTTAATGTGTAAGACGAGGATGAAATCCTAATCAATCTGGGGGAAATTAGAGAGACGACGTCACCAATATCGCTCCGCTTCGCAATTAAAAATAACCAACCATATATAACCATATATATATATGTAGACATACATATAAGCAGTCATTAATGAGCCCGTTGAATATATAAAATGACGTTGTTGAGCGCGCGGTCGGGCTGCGGGAATGCTAAGGTGATAAGATAAATAATACTTGTATAAAATTAATGGAATATTACCTTCTGAACAATCTAGTAGTGATAAGCACCTATTTCCATCATAAAGAAATCTGTTGCTTTACTCGACAAAGCTCAATTACAGAAGAAGCGTAGTAGGTGACAGTTTAATGAGAAAAGCAAGTACGTGACGTGATGGTTAACAGAGAAACAGAAACATTTTCCGATCACTGTATGCTTGCGGCAAAAATTAAAAAGGGCAAAGATAAAGAGGAATTTAAAACAGCAAGTGAAATGGCGTTAGTTCTGAAACGATACGAACATACAGATTGACGAAGGAGGAAACAGTACCTATGTCGATTCGGAGAAGTTGAGACTGAGACTGCCTCAGAAACATGTGAAAAACGAATTTTATTAAGTAACAAGCATTGTAGTTAAAAAATGCATAAACAGCCAAAAATAAAGAAAGTAAATTGAAACCAATATTTGAGTGAAAGGATCATATCAAAATATGAAGCTTAGGAGCAATAGCAAACCAAGCTGAAAGATATAGTTAGAAAAATCAAGGTTGGAAGGAGAGCGGAGAAAGGATAGAAAAAAATGGTCTAAAGAACGTTGGAAAGTAAGAAACAAGCCAGAATATGTACAAAGGGTAAAAATAGAGAAATTGTTACGAACGACGCGCGTACGCATGACAAAGCAATGCAAAGCTAAAAATAATGTCAGCAAAAATTACGACACGATACAAAAACCAGACCTGATTCTGGGGGTTGTTAGAAAATAAGGGTGACAACATGTAAGAGAAGGAAGTAAAGAAGGCGGTCCACATAGCGAAGATGGGAAAATATCACGTAATAACAGAAAGACATCAGAAGGTTATTTGCACCGTCTGAGTACCATAGAAAGGGAGCCAATACTCAAGGACTAAGTTCGCTAGGCGCGATTCGATCTATTCCAGAAAGGGTTGGAACATAATTGACGACCAAAAGATCTTACTGAGTATATTTTGTCTTTATCAATTTGGAAAGAACCATTGATCAAGTTAGACAAAATAGCAGGCTCAGAAAAGCAGTAAATAATATTTACTAAAATGGTGTAAATTAATGTGACCAGTAGAAACAAAGTATCCAAAAAATCTGAAATAAGATAAACAGGTAATGATTTGTTCTTGTAAGAATGGAATGTCAAAGTGCATAGATTGGCTGGATCATCTTACAAATAGGAAAACATAGAGAAACGGAAAACATATGGGAGACCAATAAAAAGAATTAACTACGTAAATTTATTTAAAAGATAACAAATCCAAGAAAGTCAGGGGAAAATTATATTATTAACAATCGTTGTTGTGATGGTAAAGAATAGGTTTGTTGTTGAAGTTTTCCGCAATTAACACTTCTTCATTGAAACTTTTCCGAAGTTAACGTACATGGTAAACTTTTTCACCGTTATATTGTTCTTTTGTATCCAATAATCACATTTGGCTTATGTTGTTAATTAAGAAAATTGTTTTTAGTCTATAGTTCTATATGTGATGCTTATTGGAAAAACCTACCTCAAGTCAGAAAATTTCACTTTTAGGTTTCTCTTTTTTCTGCTCTCCACTTTTATTCTGCTGTACTGAAAAATTATGTTTACAACTGAAGGTGGATATTCCCAGTCAGCATCACATATAGTACTAATCTTAAGATAAAAGTAGTGTACGGAGTGTTAGTCAAGGAAAGTCAGGGAAAATAAGGAAAATTGAAACTAAAATTTTTGCGGCTACCTTGAAATGTACAGCAGGAAATTTAGGAAAAATTCGTTTGAGAAATTACAGCTAGCAAAACTGGCTTTGTTTTAACCGTTACATTTTCCATATTGTTTCTTCAAATGATTTCGAATTCAAATTTCTAAAGTGCCCCGTTCTTCTTCATTCAAACCTTTAAGGTACTCCCGGTTTTTCGTGTTTTAAGTAATAAACTAACAGTAAATCATTATTTTCTATTTCATTCTATATAAAAGCAAAGCCAGTTGTTTTTCCTTATTTTATCTTTCTATATTACACAGCAACAGAGATCATGTAAATATTTAATAAGTGCATTGCTAGTAAATTATATTTAGAGTGCAATTCAGGCGCCCAACTCATTCCACTTGCAGGTTTGGCAACGGGCTCCATAACGTATCCGAGGTATATACAAATATACAATCGGGTTCCAGTTGGTACCGTGGGTATATCAGGGACACATAAGGACATGTCCATACCTAACTTTTCATTTATAGAAATTTCGTACCCCTTTCTTGTTGCGCTGGCTTACATCAAATAGAAACAGAAAAGGAGCTGAGATATACTCTTCTATCTCATCGTTTAAGGCCGGGATCATCACCGACCCGACAATATATCGGGCACACTTCTTTCTAACCTAAACAAATGATATCACAATATTATAAAGTATATACTCAAATAAAGACGCAATTCAGTGGTTTAAGTTTAGTTCTTCAACACAATTTATTTTCAGTACATGCAATTACGTACATTTAGCTTAGTTAATTTTCGTCTTTGGCATGGTTCACATGCTGAGTTACCGTGATCAATTGCTTCCCGCTCGGTTAGTTTCGTCTCTGGCGCGGTTTACACGTTGAGTTACTGTGCTACCACTTCCCTCCTGAAAAAGCCCCGTGTATGATTGTGGGCGAAACGTCGAGTTTTCATTTAGCCATGACACGGTCTGATTCCAGATCACGTTTAGTTTCAACGTACATTTTATAAATATTAAGAGTGATGTAAAATCCCTGTCAAGAAGTTAAAAGAGATAAATGGTTATAAAATTATTTATGATAATTTTATTAAGGAACGCGACAACTGTACAATCCTCTTAACAAACTTTCATGCTCTACTACTCCCTTTCTTTGCGCAATGATTATACCACTTAGGGATGCATCAAAGTTAAGATACGAGTACTCGCAACCGTCTTCATATTGAAAACAGGTGATCTTTGATTATCACTAACAACACTCCAATTAAACTTGTTGATATGTTTCAGACACAAGGATCTCGCTAAATAGAATTAACATCGTGTTAGATCTTATACTTATTTTTATAATTTAAGTATTGTTATTAACGTTGGATAATTAATAAGCTAATTATATATTCGAAAATGAATGTTTTCTTTTAAATGTCCTAATTTTTTGAATAAATAATTGTATATAAGCTATATAATTTTCTCTTATTAATTGAAAAGGGGCTTATTGGTGTAAATATTGTTTTTTTCTGTAATGAACATTACCCTTGCAGAGCCTGTAATATTTAAACAAACTCAGCAATTAGAAACATATCACATTTAATTAGATTTTACCCGATTTTCTTTCCAATATTACGTACACTGAACGACGTTTAATCTTTGGACACAACATCGAGCCGAACATTTTCGAAGCTATTGCTATCTCTCCCTTCCCTTTCCCCTCCAATTTTATAGTTGGCGGTATACTATGCTTACCTGCTCGCTTTGATATCGGCAAGTTTATTATATTTTGAAAACGGGAATGGGGAAACAGTATCGGCAGAGTTTATGAGTCCATGAAGCAGTACTAGTTGTGCGTTAGAAAATTCGTGCATATTTTTGCAATTGTAATATTATATAACAAAAACAAAAATATTCGGTAGTAGCATATATAGAAATAAAAATAAAATAATTTAATTATTATTTCCTATTATAATTCTGCACAGTTGTTGCATGTATTTATTTGAATTTCCCATCGTTTACTGCCGATCTTTACCAGCAGCGTTTGGAATAAAGTTAATTTTTTTTTTAACATTATGTATCCATCTAGAATTACGAACGGTGTATTTAGTTTACTGTTGTGCTATTATTATATACTGTTGTGTATAATGGTATAGTATGAAGAGATGAGATTAATTAATGACAGTTAATGTAGATTTAGTGACGCTGTTTCGCGCTGCTTATTCAACATTTAGGTAATAAACAAGGGGAATAAAGTGAATTTTATTTTAGAAAAAAAGCAGTTTTGCGAGATCGATCATATGTAGCCTTAGTTACTAAAATAAAAAAAACACAATTGTAGACATTAAAAAGAAAAAAGATGTGGCGATAGGCCTTCTAATCATTCCAAGTATGTTATTTCAGATAAGAAAAAATTAAATAAAAGTTTCCAGGTAATTGTACTCTTAACAAAGCACTCCTATCCATTTTTTATGAAAGTTGTCATTGTCATTTATGAGATATTACAAGAACTTTGATTTCATAGTTAATCATGATGTATGTATGTATATTATATTATTTTACTCTAGATTTCCATACAGTTAATCTTAAAATTTATTAATTTTATTGATGTATTTGTCAGTTGTAAAATAATTTTACTCTGTTAAGCCTAAGACAGTTGGCAACGGCGAATGTAAAGTAGGTCACTCAGAGGAATTATCCTAAATCTTGCATGTAAACTTGGTCAGTAAGATCTTAGAAGAAGATCTCTTCATCCTTCACTATACACTTTCGATGTTATTCTATTCTATTGACAAAGCAATTACTGGTTAATTGCTTTGCATGCATGCAACAGTGCAGGCCGATGTTTAAAATTTACAGCACTTTAATAATCCATAAATACAAATATAAATTACAAAATATATTCAATTAAAGGCGCGTAAGTAATTTAAACACCGGTGTGAAGTTAGCAATAGATTTTTTTTTGGAAATCGATTTCAAATGCAATATAATTACGTTATGTTAACAAAATCTGTTCGAGGATCATTCCAGCAGACTAAAACTGACGATATTGTTATAAACAATGCAATCCCTCCTTCGCTCCTCACGGTCCTAGTAATTAAATGAGCTGCTGAACTTTATTTGTTTTGACAACATTTGCGTGACGATCTCCGAACATTGCTCAATACGACTATAAAAAGAAATTTAGATTAAAATCACGCAAACGTTGTCAAAACAAATAAAGTTTACGACAGTTTACTTAATTACTAGGAGCACAAGGGGGGGAAGAGGGATTGAATTGTTTGTAACAATATCGTCAGTTGTAGACTCTACTGGAATGATCTGCGAACATATTTTGTTTACACAATGTGATTATATTATATTTGAAATTGATTTCCAAAAAAAAAAGCTATTGCTGAAATCTATTGCTAACTTCACACCGAGAATTTAAACACTAATAATCCTTTAGGTATTTGAAGATACTTCTTCCGCCCCTTTTATCCCGGCGATATTACACACCAAGTCCCAAGTTATTATCCAACTCATCCTTCACTATACACTTTTGTACAGGGATTAAAAGAATTTCTAATTGTATATGTAAAAATTCAAGGAGTCTATGAATCTAATAGTAATTATAATAATCAAAAATCAAAATTTTTAAAAAATTTGCACAAACAAAGAAAATTAGGAAATATTGACTGCTTACATTTCCTAAAATGTATTTCATATTTTTGTCAATCTGTTCTGTGAAAGTTTATGTATTCTCTGCTAAATCTATATCCATGTATAAAAAGATAAATACAAGGGCTGTCGCTGCTGGCTATCTGTTGAATGTCTATCAATGTATTAAGACGCGTAATAGAAGGCGAAGGGGTATGAGAGAAACAATAATAGCTTCGGGAAGGTTCGGCTCGATGTTGTGTCCAAAGATTAGGTGTAGTCCAGTGTACGTACCTAATTTAAATATCCTTCTATCCAAATTTTATTCATTATTTTCACTTTCGCTAGCCATTTAACTAATTTTAATTTTACCATTTAAACTTCATCAATTGGAACACTTTCATGAATGATTTCATTTATGAATTTCACTATTCTAGCTGATTGAAATTAAAACAATAAAAATGAATGAATGAAGGTGTAAGTGTACGCAATGACTCACTACTATAAGTTCACTTTGAACCCAGCAGGCCCATGGCTTCCTGTTTTTAGCCTTCTCTCTCCATTTGGCGACTCCTGCCAATCTCAGATCCTTGTTTATTTCGGTTTCCCGTCTCATCCTTGGTCTTCCTTTTCTTTTTCTTGTTTCGATATTTCTTTCCATCATCATTTTTGGTATTCTTCCTGCATTCTTTCTATCTATGTCCTATCTAACTATCTATCTACGTTCCTTATATAGATCTATAATTTCTTGATTTCTTCATATATCGTCTATTTTTTTACTCCCATAAATCCTTCTGAAAATGTTCTTCCATTTTATCTAATACCCAAGTCTCGTTTCCATGTGTGGTCTAATTACCTAATGGTCTAATTATCGTTTTATATAACCTTATTTTTGTCCCTCTAAAAATAGTTATCTGCTGTTATACCCAAATACTGTCTCTTATTATAAACTTCGTCTGATCAAGACCTACAATTCGTTAATGTGTAGATCCACTTTCCTGCTCCGTTCTGCTAGACTTTTAACTGCTTCCTTAAGTTTTTGCTTGCTTCATGTCATAATAACAATAATGATTTTTATTGTCCAACAGATTAATTCGATTTACAAGACAATTGAATATAGATATAAAAAGCTGTGATGGAAGCAAAGTGAAATACAGATGTTTCCAAAACAAAAAATAAAAACAAAAAACATGATAAATTAAACAATGATACTATAAAACAATGTTTTATGAGAGAATTACGTGTTGGTTCTTGCCATAGGAGTTAGCAACATGGGCGTAGCCAGAGGGTGGCAGGGAGGTGCCATGCCTTCCTCTCCCTAAATCTCTGAAATAATTTCACATTCGTTTCTTATTACCGGTCATACAAAAGTCTTCAAAATGCCAACTCTAATTGCCTCTTCCTTGACCAAATTCTGGCTACGCCCATGGCTAGCAAGAAAGACCGCGATAAAGGTGCAGGCACTAGAAAATTTATTTGAGCTGGCGTCTATGCTGGCTCAAATAAACCAACAGAGAAACAACTTTATTGTGAATCAATTGCGCAATAAATGCCGCGCTTTGTTTCTCTCTTCTGCTACCAACGAATGTCGATCTGAGAGTCTGCCGTAATCTATACTTCTCTCCGGTATGAACTATGACTTAAATAATAAATAGATCATCAACGTTTGCAGTCAGTTACAGAAGACATAACAAGAATAAAGATATCATCTGCGTATGGAGTTATATAGAATTCTGATAAAAAAAAAACAATGTCACCAGCCCCGGAATAGATCCTTGAGGAACGGCGTGCAGCATCGCCGGAAGATAGGAAGATTTCATAGTTTTTGTCTCACAATCCGGACCTGTGGACAGCATCTTCACCGATTGAGTTCTACCAGGGAGAGTCAGAAACCATTGAGCCACGTTCCTCCTAATGCCATATAAATTTAATTTATCTATTAAATTGCCGTGTTGCACGCAATCGAAGACTTCCTGTAGATCACAGAGAGAGAGAGAGAACAGCAAATCTATGTTGATCAATACTTTTCATTAATTCAAATCTTATTAGAACAGTTGAAGCGGAATTGTCTGTCTGAAGCTATGCCGACCGTCAGTTATTACGTCATAGTTGTTTAAAAAGAAGTTTAATCTGTCTAACACAGAATACTCTAAGATTTTGGAGAACACAGATAGCAACGAAGTAGGTCTACAGTTGTTGATATTCTCCCTGTCACCCTTTTTGTATGCAAGGACTAGCAGCAGATATCGTTGGTATATAAAGAAATAAAAGCCTCGTGCACGTGTTGCAATGGCTTTTCTATCTTTAGATTCTCAATGCAACGTATTGAAAG